>APFE031597922.1:76859-180255 GCA_000404065.3 Pinus taeda
GACCCGCCATGAAGAGGGTTTTGAAAAAAAGAACTTGGCGAAAATTTGAAATTGTCACAGTTTCGTCAATATTGCTCAGAATCTCTATTATAACCTGTTTTTGGAAATGGAGCAATCATTCTGCATCTGCCCATGTGATAAAAATCTTGATCCAGGCACTGGAATTCCAGATCTGCGCTGCTACTCTCCCGCCGTCACCCAAAATTTTTGAAAAAATAGTTGATTTTAAATCAGCGATATCTCCCTCATCCGGACTCTGAATCGACTGATTTTTTTTTTAAATTGGGTGTTTTTTCCCAAAGATGCCAGATCTACAATTAGATCTTGTAGATCTTGTACTAGGACGTCTAGATCTGTGCCACAAACTCGCTGCCCTAAAAAATTATCTGCAACCCCACTGATTTTAAATCAGCGATATCTCCTTCATCCGGACTCCGATTTGACCGATTTTTTTTTTTGAAATCGGCTATTTTTTCACAAAAAATATAGATCTACAATCAGATTTTTCAGATCTTGAACCAAAATGTACATATCTGACCTACAAACTCGCCGCCCTTGAAATCCTGCAAAAAGTAAAAACAATTCTCCTCTTTTGTGCCCAAGAAAGTTCTCTGATACCACTTGTTGTAGATCTAACCCAAAAATATATGAAAATATAAGATAATGCAAATAAACCCAGAATAATATGAAATGATTATTTATTGATCAAAACCCTTAAGGTAGGGCAACACCATATATTCACTCCTTAAGGAAGGAGAACACTCCACAACCCATTCATACAAGAATACTTCTCTTCATATCTCTCCATGTGGAGTCTCTAGCCTCTATATAGGCTCATACATACAATACCATGCATCATTACCATGGTTTACTCATACCATCAACTAATACCATGGGCCCATTACATTATTATTAACTACTTGTGGTCCCTTACATGACATGGGTTAACCACCTTATTTATTACTATGGCCCATCCCATTATTACGTTATTACCTTGGGTACCTCCCTAAAATTTCCCATATTACCCCCCTAGGTATATAACAGCCAATTCACTATCGCTGCCACCTTCTCCGGATCCATCTTCAGTTCATTCTATGCTATTACAAACCCCAAATAAATCAATTTCTTCTGCAGAAAAGTACATTTCTTCAAATTTATCAGCAGTTTATTCTGCTATAATTTCTCCAGCACCTTACGCACATGTTGAAGGTGTTCTTCCCTTATCACACTAAAAATAAGTATGTCATCCAAATATACTATCAAAAACTTCCCAATGTACTCCTTCAGCATCTCATTCATTAACCTCATGAATGTACTGGGCACATTTCTTAGCCCAAATGGCATAACTAGCCATTCGTATAGTCCCTCATTCATCTTGAAGGTTGTCTTCCATTTGTCCCCCTCTCGTATCCAAATTTGATGGTACCCGCTCTTCAAGTCTATATTAGAGAAATAAGATGCCCCGCTTAAACAATCCATCATATCATCTATCCATGGGAGTGAAAACCTGTATCAAATGGGGATTTTATTGATGGCCCTTGAGTCGGTGCACATCCGCCACTCTCCTCCTTTCTTGGGAGTGAGGACCATTGGAACAGTGCAAGGGCTTAAGTTTTCCCTTATCAATCCCTTGTCCAATAGCTCTTGCACTTGCTTCCAAATTTCTTCATTGTCTTTGGGCCTCATTCAGTATGCCGCTTTGTTCAACAAACTGACTCCGGGTATGAAGTCAATATGATGAATTATGCTTTGTTTAGGGGGTAATTTGTCTAGCAAGTCATTTACAACTATGTTCGTAAAATCCTACAACATTTGTTGGGTCTCTGTAGGTAAATCTGATACCTTTGTATGCAACAATACTGTCATTGCTTTCTTTACAACTGCATAACCTATCTCATTGTCCTCAACCTATTTTAAAAATTGTTTTCCGTTGACCACCAACATTCTTGGTTTACTAGCCTTTGGTGTCCCTTCTTCCTTGATGGGCACAAGCGTATGCTTGATTCCATCCTTAACAAATTTATAACAGTTTTTCAATCCATCATGTACCACTTTCCTATCATACTGCCAAGGTCTGCCAAGCAGTATGTGACATACATTCATCGGCATGATGTCATAAACGACTTTTTTCTTATATCTGCCTATTGAAACTCTACCTCGCTTTATTCTTCCACCAACAACTGATGGCCTTTTTGCAGCCATGAAACTCTGTAAGGGTTGGGGTGCTTCAAGCGTTTCAACTCCAATTTTTCCACCATCTCTGTGGACACTAAATTATCAGTACTACTGCTGTCAATAATTAATTTACAACACTTACCTCGCGACTTACAAATTGTTCTAAACAAAGCCTTCCGCTACGTCTATTCGGTGACCTCCTTGACTGGTTTTAACAACACTTTGTGCAGCACCAGAGCTTCCCCTGTCTCTGAAACATTCTCTGCTTCTTGGAGACGTGCCGCTGCTTCCTCTGGTTGTGCCACATATGCACCTCGTTGTCCAGCTTGATCTGCTTTTGGACATTCAAACGATCGGTGTCCCCATTTATGACACCTATAACATTGATAACTAGCCCCTCTACCTCGGCCATTTCCCCTACCTCGCTGGGATGACCTACCACCTCTTATGCTATCACCTTTGTCTGATGATCCGGAAGCTTTAGAACTACTGCCTTCTTCGTTGCTACTAGCAGTCCGGCCTCTGCCATAGGACTAGCCTTTCCCTCTGTTGGCTCCTCGTCCTCTCCAGGCATTCTGCCTTCTGGTAATTTTCTCTTCAGCCTTCATCGCACTCTAATATGCTTCCTCAGTGTTTTTTAGAGATAAAATACTGATTTCATCCAAAATATTTAACCTTAACCCATTAACATAGCTGGCTATTCTTTCTGCTGTATCCTCTATATATCTAGCTCGCAAATTCACTCGATAGAACTCCTCCGTGTACTCCCTTACCGTCAATCCTTTCTGTTTTAGATTCTGCACCTGCCTATGTAATGCAATCTGATAGTCTCTCGGCAGAAATCTGCCCTTTAACTTGGCCACCATCCTTGACCAGGTTTTAATTGGTGCCTTGTTCAATCTTTTCCTCTCGTTCTGGACACTATCCCACCATAGGGCTACGTGCCCCTTCAATTTCATCACAGCGAGCTTAACTCTGTGGTCTTTGCTGACTTCCTTGCACTCAAAATACTTATCCATCTCACTGATCCAATCCAATAAAACTTCGATAGACAGGCTGCCATCATAAGTCGGGAATTCTGGCTTGGGTTTACTGCTTGCTACTAAAACAGATTTCAATAATCTCACTTCTACAGACTCACCTTCTGGTCCATCTGCTACTACTTCAGTTCCTCTTCACTGTCATCGCCTATTTTCGGATCTCTTCGTGTACCTGCCTCTACTGTCTCCAAACGGGCAGCAAGAATTCTAATCTCCTCTCTCAATCCTTCCTCTACCAATCTTTGAGCACCTCTACCACGACCCCGCCTTCCTCTCTCCATCCCTCCTTCTAACATAAACAACTGCTCTGATACCACTCTGGTGTAACCTAGCCCACACTGGCCCACACTTCCATGTATTCTCGGCTTTACACCTGTTGTCGAATTTTATGCCATGGTAGATTTGGTTGTTGTTTTCGGTGGTTGCATGCAATATGGTCAGTAGATATTTGTTTGGCAATTTGGAAGTGAGTTAATGCTGCATTCAATGTTCACCTACATTCCTCGGGCTTGGTTCCCTTCGTTTGATCTTTGGCCAAAACGCTTTGGTTTCCCGGTCATTCACAATTGTTTTGTTTGCTGTGAGGTTTCGGCGAGGGTTTTGTTGCTACTCTGTATGGCTCTTGCTTTGCCGAATATGGCAATCTTTGGTTTTCCTCTGGGTGTGGTTGTGAGTGAATTTTGGCTTTTCGAACTTGGTTATGTGATTGCCTATGGTTTCCTCCTGTGGCTCGAGTCTGTTCTGGTTTTGGAGGTGCACTCGCTCGGACTCTTTTCACATGGTAAGCTCCTTGGTCTCATCCTATCGTTCTTCTATGGTTTGATTTTAGAATCCGGTCTCTCATCTGATAATCGCCCCTTGTTATTGTTTTATTTCTTCTGCTATTGTTTTTGTTGCCTTTGTTATTATTATTGTTGCCTCTGGTCTCTGTTCGCTGTGTGAAATGGTTTAACCCCTGACGCTTTTGGATTTAGGTAGCAAGATAATGGACTTCTGCAGCTCTAAACAAGTAAATGGTCCTCTCCCTGATTCAACTCGACCTTCTTCTGGTGTGGACACTAACCAGAAATTCTCCTTTTGTCTCAGCTCTGTTGATTTGTCAATGGCTCTGCTCCACGAACTCCTAGGTCTGGCTTACTCAGGTAATTTATAGAACCTTCCTATTTCTATTTTTGCTTCGACTTCAGGTTTCACTATATAGATGTATTGACTTTGCTCTGTTTGTATATGTAGGTCAATGGCTCGACCTGGGTACGCGGGCTCCTTCTGGGTTCGGTCTCCCAACTGTAGCAACTCTCTGCTAGTAGGCTCTAGCTCTTAATTCCGTCCATGCACTGTTAGGGTCTTGGGTTTTCTGTAAGGTTTGTAGCTTGCCATATTTGCTTTTCGTGTGTGGTCTATATCCCTTTCGAAGATGAAGCTTCAGTCTCGTTGTAATTCCTATTCTGGTTAACTATTCGTTTGAATTATGGGGGTCACTGTTATCAAACACTAGGCTAGGGTTTGTCTACTCTGGATGTGACACTTGTTTTTTATTTATAAATGAATGTAACACATCTATATCTTGGTCAATAGCAATGAGAACATAGTTTTGTTATATCTGTTTTACTTATGAAAATTATGAAGAACTGTTCGAAAGTACCTCTGCTATAGTTACCTCTACTATGGTTTGTTCCTTACCCTCTCGGTCGTCTTGCTGTATTTCACTATTATGACTGTGGCTCAATTCATTGGTTCTTCGCTCTGTATTTGGACATAGGAATGCATTCAATGTGGTTTTCCTGTTCGATGAGAACACAAGGAAAACACGACCTTACAGTGGTCGTTCACTGTCTGTTAGCACTGTTCCTAACAATTCGATAAATGAAAAAATACAGTAGTACAGTAAGTAGGCAATGATATAGATGGACAGTTTGGAAATAAGATTTGTCTTTGTTTTTATTTCTTTTTCATGGAATTGTTGAACCTTTCTCTTGTCTTAAATTGCTGATTTTATACATTTTTGGTTACAATTAATTGAAACTACCATTGCTTTCAGTTGAACAGAAATGATATGGTTGTGTCTATAGTTCGGTTGACATTACAAGATCTTTATTTCGACAGTTTTTGTCTTTTCTTCTTTAAGTTGACAGATCAATTGTTAAACTTACTGTTTATTACTATTTGGACCATAACAACCATAACCGACCATTTAACTTTGACCAACATAGCAACTAAAAGTAAAATAAAATAAAATCCTATCTCATGACCTGATAAGCTAATCATAAAAAAAAACAATCCAAATACTCCAAACAACTTCTCCAACCTGGCAGAGACTTCACCCGGTCATGGTGAACTGCATCACCTATAATTTTAAATAGCTAATTATAATAGCCATTGCCAAAATAAACTTCTTTTATCTGAAAGAAGAGAACATTTCAATGATTTGTCAATTCAATAATAAATGAATATCCATAAAAAAACATTTCAATGATTTGTCAAATTCAATAATAAATGAATATCCATAAAAATCGCTGCCCAGTCCAGGACATTTGTTTCTACCTTTGGATCTTGCAAGTTACTATATATTGGCAAAACAGTTCTAACTAGAAAGAGAAAATTTATTGTTGTGGATGCAGGCTGGCCTATGCCAGGTTGTGATTAACTCCAGACTTTGCATGTGATTGTCGTTCATGCCTCTAATTACTAAGCCTTCAAACTGCTCGACTGCTCTCTAATTTTCTGAAAATGAGTGTTTCTCTTTTTACTACTTTTAAAGGTCAACAAATAGATTAATTTAGTTAAAATTGTTTTTTTAATAAGTCAATTGTTTAAGGTTTGGATATATTCGGTAAGATTGGAAGCCTTTCTATTTACCAATCCGTCTTGATCCATCGCACAAATTGGCTGGTGAATACAATTTGAAAAAGTCATATAAAACTGGTAAAAATAGATATTAAAAGTTATGCGATGCCCAGTTTAAAAACAAAACCGTAAAAAAAATTTCGTTGATGGCAGGGGACCCGTCATATTTAACTCCTGGTACTATGAAAACAAAGAAGCGATACCCAACCTAATGTGAAGTCAACAGTAACATTAACAGTGAAGTTTGAAGTAATGTGAAGTCAACAGTAACATTAACAGTGAAGTTTGAAGTTTGAGTCCGTGAATAAAACATGGCGATCCTTGGCGCAGTTGCTCTCAGTATGTACCTAGTGAATGAACCAATGAATCTACTAGGTATTTAGACTCCAAACATCTATATCTTCTGCCTGCAATATGTGTATTTCCTTAGAATTCGTTTATATTTGAGAAGGGTCTACATGTGCAACTACACACCTTGCTTCCTTTTCTAAAAAAGATGTAGACCAAGTCGAGGTTAAAGAAACGGTAATATCAAGATTCAAAACCATCGCACCAAGCAGCCACACATACACCTCTAAATTAAAAACAGAGCATTACACTTAAATTGACCACAGTGTCATCTATAGAGATATTAAATTGAACACAACGTCATCTAGATATATTTTTCATCTGATATAGATGTACGTTTTTCTCTCGGTATAGAGTTGCAGGTTCGTGTACCCTTTTCTCGAGGTCTAGAGACTCTATAAATTTGAAGGAATTGTATTTTTTCTTTTAATTCCAAGGAAGGTTGATTTTAAATACTTAGTTAATCCCAAAAATATGATATTTCATAAGTCCATGCTTTGTTAAAAATATTTGGGAAATTTAATTTTCGTTTTCGCGGAGGGGAGACATAGAGAGTTATGACTTTCGTTAAGTTACTTTCACTAAACTAGGTTAGCGTACCAGGAAGCACGCACGGTCAGGGTATTTCACAGACTTGGATTTCAGGCACTACCCAGTTATTTTAGAGACTTATGAACAATATTTACTCACTGCAAAAGTGAAGAAGTAGTGTTTGGAGCAACACAATAAAAATTTGGTATTGAATTCTAAAACATGAAATACATTTATATGAGACTATCGCTCATTTATGAAGTAAACTAAAAGTTACAGTGATTTAAACTTACGCGGAATAACACAGTAAAATAGAGTAACTGTTGTTTTCACATGCCCGCCAAAATTTTCTCCACCATTTTCTCCACAGAGGCTGCTGCTCTTTTTCTTTTTGCCCTCTTACTCACTAACCTCTCTACACTACTCTACTATCAAAATGAATTTTTATATTCATATTTAACTCAACATACAATTTTACATTTAACTCATGATAGAGCAAAATAATTAATGTGATGTTGTGGTTGATCGTGTTCAGAATTGCAAGTGTTTCTGGAGTGTGGGCAAAGGTTGTTGAATGAATATTTGCCCATATATGTTTACCAAAGTACATAACTTCTTTAAATGCCTTTGCTGAGTTTCTGAATGGTTCGCGCCTAGCTTCAGTCCTTCTATCGTCAAGTAGAGACGCAACCTGCAAAATTATGTTTGACAGGGATGGCTACAGTCAGACTGTTTATTGTAGTGGTTGGGATTATTATTTCCAATACTCCCCCTTAATCACAACTGCCACCATTGACAATTCCCAAATAGTTTCTGAGATAAACAAAACTTTCATCTACCAATGGCTTTGTGAAAATATCAGCAGATTGTTCTTGTGACCTGTAGTGCTTCGCTCTCTTTGATGTAGAGAGTAGGCTCACTGTCACATTTGTCAAAACAATTGTCCAACAAGTAACCATCTATCCTGCTATACCACGTGCACGGTGCTTGCTTCAACCCATAAAGAGCTTTCTTCAATCGATATACTTTGTCTTTTTGGCCTTCAATCTCATAACCAAGCGGTTGCACGACATACACTTCCTCTTTCAGCACTCCATTCAAAATGCTGACTTTACGTCCATCTAATACACTGTCCATTTATGTTGCACGACAATCGCCACAACTGCACGCATTGTCTCCATCTGCGCGACTGGCGCGAATGTCTCCACGTAGTCTATTCCATGTTGTTGCTTGTATCCTTTGACAACTAGCCTTACTTTGTGTCTTTTAATCTTTCCCTTAATGTTGCATTTGGTCTTATAGACCCACTTCACTCTAATGACATGTTTTCATTTCGGAAGGCTCACTAACTCCCATGTGTCATTCCTTTCGATTGCTTCTATTTCTTCCTCCATTGCCACAACCCATTTTTCTTCTTTGACATCATATTCCAAGTGAATTGGGTCATCTACATGACAAAATAATGCAAATAAGGAATTTAGAGCCGCGATACTCTCAACTTCATCTTTCTCATAAATTTCATTTAAATTTATGAATTTTGGCCTTGTTGTGCTTGTTGAAGATGGGCTTGATATGTCACTTGGTGTCGCGCTTCGCAGTGTGCTTCGAGAAGAACTTGCTTGGCTACGCGAAACGATCCTATTATTTGTTGATGGGGTTGCTTGTTGCCTATTTTGTTGTGCTTGAATAGGAGTAGAGGGATGCATTGTTGAGGAATTACTTGATGTTGTTAATTCCTCTCTGTCCTCATGTGGTATGCATACTTTGACATTGATTGTCTTTTCTAAACTTCCATCTAATGTTTCCTCTTCTATGAACTGCACATCTCTATTGATTATGACCTTCTTGATTAATGGATTGTAGAGTTTGTATGCCTTGGATTCATCACCGTATCCAATAAATATGCATTTCACCCCCTTGTTGTCCAACTTCTTTCTCAACTCGTCCAGGACATGTGCATAAGCCACACATCAAAAAACACTAATGTGAGTGACATTTTGTTTTCTTCCACTCCATGGCTCTTCAGGAACAATGTTCTTGACACTTTTGGTTGAACATCTATTCAAGATATATTCTACACAAGCGACAGCTTCAGCCCAATAGTCATTTGGAAAATGCTTTGCCTTCAACATACTCCTTGCCATCTCCATAATGGTCCTATTCTTTCCTTTCTGCCACACCATTTTGTTGTGGTGTATACCTTGTTGTAAATTGATTGTGAAATCCATGCTCCCTACAAAAATGAAGGAAATCATTTGAGATGTATTCACCGCCTTTGTCAGTCCTAAGGAATTTGATATAATGTCCACTTTGCTTTTCAACAAGAGCCTTGTATTGGCAAAAGCACTCAAACACTTCACTTTACTTTTTTAGGAGAAAGACCCATGTTTTCCTTGTGTAGTCATCTATGAAGGTCAATACATAGTGGCTGGCACCAATTGATGGTGTTTGCATTGGTCCACATAGGTTTGAGTAGACAATATCCAAAGGTGCCTTTGCCATCACTGACTTTCCTACGAGAAATGTCTCTCTATGTTGCTTTCCCAAGATACATCCTTCACATATGCTCTATGGTTTTTCTATGAGTGGTAAACCCTTCACCATGTCTTTCCTATGCAGCAGATTCAAATCTCCAAAGTTGAGATGTCCAAATTTCAAGTGCCATAACCAGTTTTCATCTTTTACCTCTACTTGAAAGTTTACCTGTGTAACAACTGCCCCTTTTCTTCCATTTTCTTGTGAGTTCATAGATAGTTGTGCTTGTGCACTTTCTTTCTGCAAATCTGATATTATTTTCAGGGGAAACATTCTATTGTCTATCATCCGAACCTTTGTAATCAACTGTCTACTTGGAGGCCTATCCAAAATTGTGCACACATCCTTTTTGAAGAAGACATTGTAGCCTTTCTGGATGAGCTGTCCAACGCTCATGATATTATGTTTTAGATCAGGGACAAAGTAAACTTCAGAGATGTATTTTTCACCCCGTTCTTTGTTAGGATATTAACTCTATCTTTTCCCATGATAGAGACTTTGCTATCAGTCCCTAATGTCACTTCAAATTTCATAGTTTCATCTAGATTAGAAAACATTTCTATGTTTCTTGACATGTCGTTGCTACACCTTGAATTTAGATACCATATATCACTTTGTTTTTCTTGTGCTACATTACAAGCTAAAAACATGCTATCATGGTTTTGCTTTTTTCTTGCGAAATTTACACTTAGTTTGTTACTAATATCATATTGCTTCTTTCTACATTCATTTGCATAATTGCCATACTTCTTACAGTAATGACATTGAACTTGAGATTTATTATACCTCTGACCTTGTGCTTGATTTTGGCTTGGGCCTTGACTTGGATTTTGATTGTTGCCTCTTCCATTTGAGCTTGAAGGGCTACTTCTTCCACCTATGTGTGGGCTTCTTCCTCTTCTTTTAGCATATGATCTTCCTGTGCCTCGACCTTCCAAATGATATTTGTGTCTTGAAGGCATGCTCCAATGAGGAGCTTGCTACTATATTCAGTCTATTTCATGAGAAACCAGTGATACATTAAGCTCATCCACTAAGAACTGTGAGAGATCCTTTGTCTCTTCTATGGCCACAACAATGGCCTCAAAGCTTGGTGGCAAACTTCTCAAAACTTTCACAACTATTCTTCTTTCCTCAAGTGTCTCACCATGAGACCTGATTTGAGCAACCAACCCACTTAAATGTGTAAAATATGAGTCTATATTACCAGACTTTTTCATACAAAGTGTTTCAAAATCTCTCCTCAACATTTGCAGCTTTGTTGTCTTGACTTTTGTCTTGCCTTGGTAGGCTGTCTCGAGGGTGTCCCATGCTTGCTTAGACTTCGTTGCTGCTGCAAACCTTGGGAAAATACTTTCATGAACTGCTTGGAAAATATAAAACAAGACTTTTGAATCCTTCTTCCTGTTGTCCCTTAACACATCTCTTTCTTGTTGAGATAAGGCATTATATGCTGCATCTGCTAGTTCTTGAAAACCATTTTCCACCAAATCCCAAATATCTTGAGAAGAAAACAGGGCCTTCATTGTAATAGGCCAATAATCATGATTTTTTCCATTAAACTGAAGTATTTGAGGATTAATCAAACTTGTGCTTGATGTTGCAACTTCTGAGCGTAAAAACAAACATTCTACCTGCTGGTAAATATGTTCAAAAAACAATGCGTGCTCAAAAACAATTTTCACTATTAGTAAAAACACTTGTTTTTACACTAACAGAGTTTAACCCGCTCTAATACCATGTTAATAATATTTGGAAAATTTAATTTTCATTTTGGCGAAGCTACCAATTTTCACTATTAGTAGAAACACTTGTTTTTACACTAGCAGAGTTTAACCCACTCTGATACCATGTTAATAATATTTGGAAAATTTAATTTTCATTTTCGCGAAGCTACTTTCATGAAACTAGGTTCCGCGAAGCTGATTTTGTGAAGCTACCTTCGCCCACCGGGCAACTATTTTAGAGACTTATGAACAATATTTACTCACGGCAAACATGAGGAAGTAGGTTTTGGAGCAACACAATAAAAACTTGGTATTGAACTCTAAAATATGAAATACGTTTACAGGACACTATGGCTCATTCATCAAGTAAAATAAAAGTTACAATGATTTAAACTTACACGAAATAACACACAGTAATCAAGTAAAATAAAAGTTACAGTGATTTAAACTTATGCAGAATAATTATAACACAGTAAAACAGAGTAACTGTTGTTTTCACGAGCCCACCAAAATTTGCTCCACCATTTTTTCCACAGAGATTTGTGCTCTTTTTCTTTTTGCCCTTTTACTCACTAACCTCTCTACACTACTCTACTATCAAAATGAATTTTTATATTTATATTTAACTCAACATACAATTTTACATTTAACTCATGTCAGAGAAAAATAATTAATGTGATGTTATTGTTGAGTATGTTCAGAATAGCGCAGGTGTTTCTGGGGTGTGGCAAAAGTTGCTGAATGAATGATTGCTCGTATTTGTTTACCAAAGTACATAACTTCTTTAAATGGCTTCACTGAGTTTCTGAATGGTTCGCGTCTCATTTCAATGCTTCTATCTTCAACGAGAGATGCATACGTTTAACAGGTATCGCTGTTGTAACACTGTTTATTGCGGTGGTAGGGATTATTATTTCCAACATGCTTCACTACATATTGAAAGGTTGATTTTCAATACTCCATTAATAAAAAAGAAAGAGGAGATTTTGAATACTCAATTAATCGTAAACACTTGGAAGCTGATTTTGAATAATATTCACAATTAACCCTGAAAAATGATATTTGAGAAATCCATGTTTCAAATGGAAGCTGATCTAAGTATTTAATTAATATCAAAATGTGATATTTCAGAATTCCATGTTCTTCTATGGAGATGTCTACCCAACCGGGGATTGTGAACACTAATGGTGAAACCTTTTGTAGCCGATACCTCTCATACATAGGTAGGACCAAAGAATTGCACATTTATACTTCTCCGGCAGCTTCATAGTTAATTTTTGTAAGTAGCTTCTTTGATTCTGTTTTCAGAGATGTAAAAGAGCAAAGGATTAAAACACCGGTGCATTCAACGACAGGGGGTTTACTGGTCAGTTTAGTCGGGGTTTACCATGGTTTAAATATCGCCAGTTTGGGAATACAAGAATAGGTAATCATTGGACACTCCAGGATAGTCATAAAATATTTAACACATCAAGAACTTCCGGTTAGCTTCAATATTATCTATAATCCCAAATCTCACTCAAAAGTTAGCCAACATCTATTATTTCATGTCCTAGGGGAGCAGAATGGCAATGCAGATGGTTTTGCCGATGAAGTCTCTGATTTGTCTAGAGGAATTTTAATAGAAAAAAAATGGGGTGATGTATTCTTCCATTGTCCCCTAAGTTCAACCTTCAAGATCACATGTTAAGGTGTTCTAGTCAACAGAACCTCTTAAAGACTTCACGTCCTAGTCGAATTTAAGACATTTGGAGCAAAGAAAAAGAGGAGGATATTGAGCAGCAGTCCAAGGATCCAAGGGAAGTAGATCAACCTTTTATCAACCCAGAGATAGATCTGCGACAACAAAGTTTTGACAAGGTTTTGTAAATTAATATTTATTTTGAATGCTTTTCACAGGCAATATACATGCAACACTAGAGTTTCTGTAATAGTGGCAAGACTGGAAAAGAATTTAAAAGTTTTAGAAGATAGCAACATAAGGCCATGTTCATACTTGTTTGGTACTGAGAGATTTTCATTATACCATCTTTACAAATCTGCCAAGGGAATATATAAAGGATCTTTGTTGGTGTACATGCACTTAGACTAGTTGTGTTGGTGTACATGCACCTAGATTAGCTCCAGTTAACTTATTGCTTGCATGTGGCACATGTACACATTAACATAAGATAAAGCACGCTTAGCTTTAGTTAGCTTTAGTTATTGCATGTACAACTAAGCTTAACTTAGTTGCTTTTATGTATTTATTCAAAAACTAATATTGTAGAATCAATTTTTCATTCTTTTCTCAATTCTTGCTCGCTTCCTTCCTTCTCTTGCAAGCTTGTTTATTGTTTTGCAGATCTAGATCTGTGTATCTCAAAAATCTTACATGGTATCAGAGCTTAGGGATTTGTAATCAGTGCACAAGCAATTTTATTTGTAGGTTCAGAAGATTGAAGCAACAACAAAGAATGGAGTCTAAATTGGAGTTTCCAGAATCGGCAATTCTCACTCCATATAATTATTTCGAATGGAAGCCAAAGATTCAACTTCATCTCAGAAGTAGAGGCTTATTTCGAATAACCATGGAAACGGAAGTTGAACCAACATCGATAATGGAGAAAACAAGATATTTCAATCGCATGGACGAGGCCTTCGGCATCCTATGTTTATCTATTTCTCCGGAACTTCTATTCCATGTTGAATCATGTTCAACTCCAAATGAAGTATGGAAAATTTTGGAAGAATTGTTTGAAAAACAGGATGAAATGCAAGGTCACATTCTTGAAAATGAGTTAAACTCATTAGATCCGAGAAACTTTGAGAACATTCAAGATTTTTTCACAAGGTATAAAGCCTTGTTGGTTCAGCTGAAAGGATGCGGGATCGACAAATCCAAGCAAAAAACTCAGTTGATTCTTTCCATTTTATCAAGACTTGGTCCAGAGTATGCAGTATTCGTCTCTACATTCGACACAGTCAGATCTGCAACTGGTTCATCTTGGAAGATGCCCTCACTGGATTCTTTTATTCAGTCTTTGATGCATGAGCAAGATAATCTCATCAAAATGGGCACACTTAAAAATTCCAAAGCGCATGCACTTAGTGTGCATGCAAAAGGAAAGGCAAATTCGAAAGACCATCATAAAGGAAAAGGGAAGAAGGATCCTGATCCAAGAAAGGGAGGACATCCCAAACCCCCTGATGGATCATCTGGCTCAAAGGAAAGGAAAGGAACGAAAGGGCAATCAATGTGCAATTATTGCAACCGTGGTTTTCATCCTGAATCTGCATGCATGAAGAAGACTATAGATATTATGGCGCAGACACTCCAGCAACACAATCTTGGAGACCACATTCCTGAGAATGCTAAGAACAAGTCTGGAGAAAAAGCACGAGATCCAAGAGGTAACGGGCATGCTTTGATTGCTCTTCATTCTGCACCACAAGAATGGATCATCGATTCAGGAGCTTCACATCATATGGCTTCTTCAAAGGAATCCTTTTCTTCTCTACATGCATACTCAGGTCCTCCCATTCTCATGGGGGATAATTCTGCAGTTGTAGCAACTAGATAAGGAAGAGTGCAATTCGAAGATGGAAGCTTTGAAAATGTCTTGCATATTCCAAGGCTTTATGTGAATCTTCTCTCAGTGTATCAGATGACACACACAGGCAGCGGAAGGAAAATGGAGTTTACCCCAGATTTTGTGACCATTTATGACATGCAAATCAATTTGAAGATTACATCTGACAAAGTAAATGATCAATCTCATCTGTATACATTTTCTGATTTTGTTCCTCAATCAGATTCTATTTTGCTACTTACGCATGCAAATGAAGAAAGTAGGATTTGGCACGAGAGATTTGGGCACTTGAATTTCAGATATATGCAACAACTTAGTAAGTAAGGGATGGTCAAAGGATTTCCAACCATTGAATTTTCAGATGGTGTTTGTAATGGATGTGCTCTTGGAAAGCATCCACAAGAAAAATTCGAGAAGGGGCATGCATGGAGAGCCTCTTCACCTTTGGAACTTGTACACAGTGATCTTATGGGTCCATTTTCGGTGCTTTCAATGAGAAAAGAAAGATATGTGTTGTCATTTATAGATGATTACACGAGATTCACTTGGGTTTACTTCTTGAACCTCAAGTCTGAAGTTTTTCAACATCTAAAGATTTTCAAAGCGCATGTGGAAAATCAGTCTGGAAAACGCATCAAAATACTCCGCACAGATAATGGGACGGAATATGTCAACAAAGATATCAAGAATCTTTGTGATGAAGCAGGCATACAGTTGCAGCATACAGTTCCTTACACTCCACAGCAAAATAGCGTGGCTGAAAGGAAAAATCGATCTTTGAACGAGATGGCTAATTGCATGTTGCATGCAGGACCTCTTTCGTCGAAATTGTGGGCCGAAGCTATTAATTGTGCCTCATACATCCAGAATAAATCTCCTCATAAATCTGTTACTGGAAAAACACCTTTTGAGGCTTGGACTGGCATGCAACTTGAAGTTAGTCATTTCCGCATTTTTGGATCTCGAGTATGTGCCCGCATTCCTCAAAGCAAAGCATGCATGTTTGTTGGATATTCTGATGAAGTCAAAGGGTACAGATTGTTTGATATCCACACTTAAGAGATCTTTATTGAAAGGAGTGTAAAGTTTGACGAAGATATTTCGCATGCACCAGTAGATGAACTTGTTACCAAGTTTCCATCACCACTCATTGATGAGTATGCAGATGAAACTTCAAACCAGCATTCTGATGACGATGAGTCTCTTCCTATGACCCCTGTTAGACCACCAGTTGTTGAACATCGAGATCATACTTCTGCACGTAGTTCGGAAGATTCTCAACCACCTTCAACACAAAAATGGCGCAACATGAGTGATATCCTTGATGATCCTGCCTCTATCCCTCTGTTTGAGGAAGATCCGCAAGCACTCTTAGCTATGGAGCCATCCATGCCCATGCATGCTTATATGATGCATGGATCTGATCCACAAACTTATGCAAAATCAAATGGGCATCCTGAATGGGAAGCCGCCATGGATGAGGAATATAACTCTCTCATTGAGAACCAGACTTGGGATTTGGTTCCACTACCTTCAAATTGCAAACTTGTGAGATGAAAGTGGGTTTACTGGACCAAGAAAGCATCGAATGGCCAAGTTAGTCGATATAAGGAACAATTGGTAGCAAAAGGTTTTCAGCAAGTACATGGTGTTGACTATGATGAAACTTTTGCTCCAGTGGCAAAAATGGATTCCATTCGGCTAGCTCTCTCCATTGCAGCAGCAAGAGGATGGGAGGTGCATCATATGGATGTGAAGAATTCCTTTCTTCATGGTAATCTCGAGGAGGAAATCTACATGGAGCAGCCACTGGGATACATGCAGAATTCATCTCTGGTATGCAAACTAAAGAAGTCTCTCTATGGCCTCAAGCAGGCACCTAGAGCATGGTATGCGAAGATGGATTCTTATTTGTTATCTCGAAATTTTGTACGATGCAAATTTGATTCCAATGTTTATTTTCTGAAGAAAATTGACTCCTTGTTGATCAGAGTACTCTACGTAGATGATCTTTTGATAACGGGTAGTTCAGCTCATGTCATTACTAACATCAAAACTGCATTGCATAAGCAGTTTTCTATGACCGACATGGGCTTGCTAAATTTCTTTCTTGGACTAGAGATCCATCAGCGTGATTTTGGTATTACCATTTCTCAACCAAAATATGCCAGAGATCTTTTGGCACGATTTCACATGAGTGACTGCAAGCCAGCAGCCACGCCTTTCTTATCAGGGATAAAGCTTGAGAATGGCAAAGACACACCATTGGTTGATTGCACATTGTATCGCCAGCTTGTGGGAAGTCTTCTTTATCTCACTCACTCTCGTTCTGATCTCTCCTATGCTGTCGGAGCAGTTTCCAGATACATGCAGGAGCCACATGAGTTACACTTGAACGTTGCAAAGTGCATCCTTTGATATGTCCAGGGGACAATCACCTATGGGATTCATTATGCAGCCAATTGTTCTTTGAATCTCATCGGGTTCACAGATTCATACTGGGCTGGCGACACCATTGATCGCAAGTCTACTTGCGGTTATGTACTTAGTTTGGGATCCGGCCCAATTTGTTGGTCAAGTAAGAAGCAGGCTGCCATTGCTTTATCATCAGCAGAGGCTGAGTATAGAGGAGCAGTCAATGCCACTATTCAGGCAATTTGGCTACAACATTTCCTATCTGAGCTTTGGATTAGTGTCCATCATCCAACTGTCATTTGGTGTGATAATCAAAGTACGCTAAAGTTTTGCAGAGATCCAGTGCAGCAGCAGTGTACCAAACACATCGAGATCCACATGCACTTCATTAGAGAACTCATTCATGATGGGATCATCGATCTTCAGTACTGTCCTAGTTCCGAGCAGATTGCTGACATCTTCACCAAGACTTTCACTGAGCAGAAGTTTCGATTCCTGCAAAATCGTCTCGGGGTGAAGGACACGACTGCCTAGCAGTTGTCTTTTCTCTACTTTTGCATTATATTTTGAGGGGGGTTTTCTTCCCACTGGGTTTTCCCTCTTTCCTAATTTTTGATGCATTGTATATAGGTACCTAAAATGGTCATGTTGCTTACAACTTTCATATTTTTTAAAATTATTTTCTTTATACATCCATAAAGCCATGCTCTTGGAAGTCTTCAAAGTGCCAACTATACAACTTTGTCGATGTACCAACATACAAATATGGCAATGCAAGAGAAAACAAATTTCTAATATGTTTTATGAGATACTAACGTGTTGTCAATTTAACAACTATTTATAACTGCAAATGCAAAAAGAAAAATTTTCGTACGTTTTATGGTACACTAACTATCTTGGAGATGTAAAAATTACCAATTATATAACTTTGTCAGAAGTATCAGTTATTCAAAATTGTCCATTATTGAAACACATTTCTAATTTCTTATTACCCGTTCCATGGCTATTAGTGATGTTAAAATTCCTCATGGTTATTAATGAATTAAGGGTTTTGAAAGTATCAACTTCGTTCCTATCGTGGATTCGTTCTCATTGTGGATTCGCAAGTTCTTAAAATACATACTACACAGATTTCTTAATGGAAAAAACAACATAACTTTAATGTTATATTATCGGCTTAAATATAAAAGTCATATTTATTTTTTTATTTTTTTATTTTGTTGATTAAGTATATTAAATTGACAATTATATTACAAATGTATAGTGTATTGTTGTGAAAGTAAATATGATTTTTTTCTTAAAATCTCTTTTATTTATAATTAACTTATTTTAAATTTTTAATTATACTCTTTATTATTTTCTAAAACATAAGTTACAAATTTAAAATTAAGTTCAATATTAAAAAGAAATTTACTTTTTTTAAGTGAATAAGTTGGAGGTTAATTTGGTTATACATTTGGCTGTATCAAGTTTCAGGAAAAAGTAGTATATATTTAAATTTTTTTAAGATGTGAATATTCAAAAAAAAAAATTATGTCAGGAAAAATATATTATATTTTAACTTTTATTACGCTATGAAATATTTGCAAATAAAAATTATAGCAAAAACTAATTAAGAAAGCAATATTTAAAAATCAAATTCCATAATTTTTTCAAAAATATATATTTCAAGATTATATATATTTATATAAATTTATATATATAATTATATATTATATATAATTAAAGATTAAAAATAAAAAATATTATATTTTCAATCTTTCATCAAACTTACACAAAGTGGACCATACAAACATTTAACAATAACAATTTATTAATGAATATAGTTTATGACAAATTTCTTATAACACTCTATCAGAAACAATACTTTTATTTCTAAACTTTATATAAAGAGTACAATATTTCTATACAAAATAGTCCTTTGTTGCACATAAAAATAAATAAAATTGCATAAATTTTTTACTTATATTTTTTATGTTACACCTTTCTATGCTCCAGCTTTATAACGTTCCGTTTGCAACATATGGTGCAATTGCTAGTTAATTTTAGGTACGTAAATATTTATTACTCTCAGTGATTGTCTTCCACACTCTCACAGTCACCCCACCTTTTATTCAAAATTAAAAAAACATTAATATTGATTTACAAAAAAGTTGGATTTAAAAGTAAAAAAATTAATATTAATTATAAATTTAATGGTTATTAATAGGTGAGTGTTGTTAATAATTAGTTTAGAATTTTAATTTGAAAAAAAAAATTAAATTGGCAAAAAATTATTAAATTAAAAAAAAAATGATTTTGAATTTTTTTAAGAAAAAAAAAAATTTTGAATTTTTTCATTAAAACTAAAAAATATTGTTTTTTTTTTTCACGTGATGTAGAGATATGAAGGAAATGTCCAATTTCAATGCTTAATTTAATATTTTAAAAAAAAAACATTTTTAACATAATTAAAAAATAAAAATGAATACAAAATCTTATTCGCACTATGCGCATTAAATTTGTGTGATCTATAATTCAAAAGGTTGTGTGACAAAATCTCACTCACTTAACTATAAATAAAATATTTAGATGTTTATGTGAAATAACATAATTTTATATCAATTTTTAAAAGATAAAAGTTGAAAAAAAAAATCAAATAAACAAAGAACAATTATTGTATGCAGAAGTGCATTTTCTAGTGCAATATGAAGGAGATGAGTATCAAGTTGACATGTGTACTTTTTAAAATAAAAATGAATATTTTCTAAATAAAAAAACAATAAAGCTATAATTAAAAGCAAAAATCAATATATCTATTGAGTTAATTTAATTAAAAGAATTATAAAATTTCAATAATCCTACTCTATTGGTTTAGACATTACAACCCAAAAGATGTGGTAAAAAAAAAATAGTCTCGCTATCAACCATAAACAACATATTTAGATGTTAGTGTGAAAGTACATAGTTTTATATCAGCTTTAAAAAAAATAAACATACATATGTAGAGAGAAAGATATTTGTTATACTTTTTAAAAACATTTAAGATTTAAGTAAACTATTTAAATATCCATACTAACCTATATGTATGTGTGTGGGTGGGCACCGGGCAAAAGCAAAATATTTCAATGAACAAAGAGAAAAAAGAATTGAATGTAAAAAAAAAATCAACTATTTCCTAATAAGAATAGTAAAAGGGAGGATATGTAATTCATTCCATTCTTAATATAAAATTAATATATAACATTTAAAAAATATTAATAAAAAAAATGTTTTATAAATAAAACATTCTAATAAAAAAATCATTAAAATATTTCAAGTAGTCTTACTACTCTACATTTTAGATCTTTTTAGGTATATTTTCTAGCCATTTGAAATCTAACAAAGATATGTTGGAATTGTAAGTTAAGTTGTGTAGTTTACACAATCCAAGTGTCCACGAAGATTTTCAGGGATTAAATCCATTTATACATTGAAAAATACAATTTAAACATTGAAGAATTTTATATTGCATTCTAAATTAAATTCAAACCTCAAGAGATTTAATCTTTTGGAGGTTTGATAAATGCATGGCTAAAATGAATCTACACTGGTGAATATGGAAACTACTTTTGCATGGAGAATATATCACCTATTTTCTATATTTCCTAACAAATCCATGAAAAACATTGATATTTAAATGTATACATATATTATTTAGTATTTTAAGTATGTAAACATCAAACACCTAATTTTGATAATGTAACTCTAATCATTTTTAATATTTTTATAAATAGTTTATACATCTTTCATAACTTTTCTCTAGTTAAAATGATAATAAGTAATAATCATAATACTAGTCATCTAATTTCAAGGTCATAGCCAAGTTAGAAACCATATATTTCAAGCAGTCTCAACATTCTATTTTTTGCCTCCTTTTAGGTATATTATCTCCTTTTATGTACATTTTTCACTGTTTTGAAATCTAACAAAGATTTTTTCGAGTTATAAGTTTAAGTTGTATAGTCTACACAATCCGATTGCTCAAGAAGTTTTGCAAGGGATTAAATCAATTCCTACATTGAAAATGCAATTTAAAAAATAAAAATGGTTATATTACGCTCTAAAACTGTAACATGCATACAAACCAATAATAAAAGAAAACTCTATAAATATAAATATCTACTTTTGGTTCCCTTGAATTAACCCATCTTCACTTTATTATTCATTTTAAGTCTGTGTGTAATGTATTATCTGTTGACTAACAAGCAAGGGTGGAGTCCGTTATAATACCTTGTATATAATTGTGCATTATTCTAATGCTTTGGAAGACCTTGGACTAGGTGGGTATAGGTTTGGGACTAATATTATCTATATTACCTTACCCGATCAATTACCTAGTTCACTTGCACTATATCATAAAACCCATCGAGGCTTCTCAAACCCTTCCATTAATTATTTTCATGATTAATCTGACATATGGTCTCATCTCGGTCGTGAGGTTCACACCGACAGAATCAATGGTGGAAATTGCTTGAGCATAGTTACGATAACTACTCTTGCCCTAGCCTTGGCTCCGACTAGTCATTCTGTCATGTTTTGGCCAGGAAACGAGTTTGCAACCCTCTCGAAGAACCAACATTTTCCTACCGACAAGCACCTCTACTTTTGTTTTCTTTCTGGGGTTTGATTTAGGTGTTAACACTGGGGGGAAATTCCTTTGACATCGACCTTTTGTGTTTGCAGGTTTAATTTCCTCGAGGGTTTGGCCATGGCAATGGTGCTATAAAGGATCCCTACCTCTGTAGACCGCAACATCCCGGTTTCATGTAGATAACCTCTATATAGTGCTCGTAAGCTACATAATTGTAACATCTCAGTGCTAACGCTTCCATCTATGGTTTTGCCGGAGGTTTCTACTTAAGTTCAAGTTCAAATAATCTTCTCAGGTGAGATGAGTTGAATTACCCACACCCGTTATGCAGATGTCATTTCGAGTTGGGTTTTGTTCTTTTTATTTTTTTAAGTTAACCCTCCCTATGATATTTTGTAAGTATGACATGAAGCCTTCCTATGTGGCTATCTGTCCTTAAAACTTATGGTTCAGTTGACGATATCCATGCTCTCACATTGGTTTTTACATTTTCAGCTTTCTTATTTTCTACTTCTCCATGAAGGTTTATCAATATCTTTTCCCTTATCGTGATAAAATTGTATATACAATTCTTTTCGTCTCCTAAGAAGCTACTATTGCCATCTTACGAAGTTTTGCAGGTTTTTTTGACCTCGGCTAGGTTCTTAGGGTTTAGTATAACTTGTCTGTTTTGGCACGTACTCTGTTGTTGGAAATATTCTTATATTTGTATGCAGTTCATGGCTTCAGAACCAGGACCCTAAGGACATTGTGTAAACTTATTATTATTTTTAAGATCTAATGAAGGAATTGGGAGTTGTCGGCTCTGTTCTAGTTTCTGTATTTAGTTCAGAGTATACTAAATTCTTTGTGTTGGTCTAATTTTAAGAGTGGTTCTCAGACTGTTTTGAAAAGCACGTATTTTTTCTATCCGTGCCTTACCATGCAGAATTTGTCACTGGGTGCATTGTTCAATTGTTACACATGGAGTAATTAGTCTGGTTGTAGAGTTTGGCTTATTAATTTTCATATTTATGGATATATAAATATATGATGATGGCACAACTTAGTTTCACAGTACATGGTTTTGATTGCTTTGTTCTATTCCTTTTTATTTAGTTCTCTAGTTTCCAACAGAGGATAGGGTCCTCGACTACGGAGAACCTAACTCTCTACCCATGGGGTAACTACTCGAAACATTTTTCTTACATAGTGTCATAGTGTCACGGACTGTTCCACGTCGAAACCCCAGGTTTACTGGTTGGAACTTAGCCCGATGCGAATTCTAATTGTTTTGTGCCAGTAAAATAGGTATCATTATGATATGACACAAAATCAAGGGTTGTTACATTCTTTTTTTTAAGCGAAATGCTTCATCTCATTCTAATTGTTTTGTGCCAGTAAAATAGGTATCATTATGACACAAAATCAAGGGTTGTTACATTCTTTTTTTTAAGCGAAATGCTTCATCTTATCTGACTGTTCTTCTAGAAACCAAACTAGATTCCCTAACTAGGTGTCACATTCTTTTCTATGTAACCAGAGCCTAGGAAACAAATGTCTGACTGTACATATTCTTCACAATTACAACATCAAATAAATATAACACTATTCCTATACTTACTTCTTCTTCTGTATTTTATTCCCTTATATTTACAGTATCACTTTGCCAGTTACATCAAAATATTAGTGACCACTTTTTTTTCACAAGAAGGACAAAAAAATTATAGAAAATACTTATTTATACCCAACTAGACTTGCCCATAAACTCAGATAGGAAATACCACTCCTCATAACGAGAATGAAAATTACGTCCAGTTCTCCCTCCGAGCTCTAGACTTCTCAGATTAGTTAATTTGGCAACGATCCCTGGTTGGATCACTCTATAGGAATCATGGTTCACCCAGCCTAAGATCCATAGACCTCCATCTATGTTAGAGTTTTCCACTGGCCCCAGTCTAGCTCCATAAATACTCTTCGTTAGAGTTTTCCACTGGCCCCAGTCTAGCTCCATAAATACTCTTCAGGTAACGTCCTCCATAAATACTCTTCAGGTAACGTCCTGTCATACCTCCTGTTCAGGGGTATTTTCTTTTTCCTATCAGGTGTATTTTCTTTTTCCTATCTCGGTGTTTTCTCCTTCTTCTTGGTGAAACTAGAAAAGGAAAAGAACCCCTTCCCCTTCCTTCTGAGATATTTTTATCTTTATGGAAGAAAGATAGAATTAGTTAAGATATTTCCAAGATAGAATTAGTTAAGATATTTCCAACAGTTTCAAGACTTGTTTTTTTTCCATTAATCAAAATAATAAAATCAGTTGATCATTTCATGTTCACCCTACTTATCACCAAGTCCTATTTACTAAAGTCTCAATCTGTAAAAACAATTAACCAACATTAACAATAATAACATTAACAATAATACTTAAAATACTCAGGGATGTTACATCTCTGCCCCCATGTGGAAAACATCGTCCCCCCCATGTGGAAAACATCGTCCCGAGTGTTTTTCCTTTCCCATTGGAACAAATGAGAGTATGTTTGTTGCAAGAAATATTCATCCTCCTAGGTGGCCTCCTTTAGGCTAAAGTGTCTCCAATGTGCTTTAATTTGGGTGATACCTCACCTTTGCAGTGTTATTTCTCTCTAATCAAGAATACAAAGGGCTCTACCAGGAATTATCTGTCTGGTTCGATCTACCACATAGTCACAATTCTGTAATCAAGAATACAAAGGGCTCTACCAGGAATTATCTGTCTGGTTCGATCTACCACATAGTCACAATTCTGTTGTCAGTTGTTTTATAATTGATTTAATATACATATTCAAAAAATATTTACTTTACCTCTTTTTTTATATCACCGTACATCTTGCCAATTAATCATATACTTGGAATCATAAACATATTTCCTTAATAAGGAAACATGAAACACATTATGAACCCATATATGACTTGGTCATGCAAGTTGATATGCTACAGGTCCCACTCTTTCCAATATTTGGAAAGGTCCACAATATTTAAGTGCCAATTTGGCACAACCACCCCACCTTAAAGTGCTTCTCTTGCATTTTATTTGTACATAGACATGCTCTCCTACCCGGAATTCTTTATAAGTCCTTTTCTTATATGCATATGTTTTTTGTGAATCCTGATCAACTTTTAAATTTTGTCGAACTATTTTTACTATTTTCTCCTTTTCTTCTAACATGTCAAGCCCTAGGATTAATTTATCCTCTGGGTTGCTCAAATTTGCAGGTTTTCTACACCTTTTTCCATACAACACTTCATAAAGACTCATTTTCTAGGATTCACGATAACTGTTATTATAAGTGAATTCCACTAGGTGAAGACACTCTTCCCATTTGGTTGGTTGTTGCATTACATACATTCTTAGCATGTCTGTTAGGAGCTCCTTTACTTGTTTGGCTTCCGGATGGTATGTATTCCTGAACTGAATTTGTGTACCTAACCTAGTGAAGAGGGCTTTCCAAAATGCATAGATGAATTTGATATCCCTATCAAAGATTACTACCTTCGACATCCCATGCAACTGGAAAATATCTTTCATAAATATATTTGCAATTTACAGAGTTTTATAAGTGGATCTAATAGGAATGAAATGGATTGTTTTACCTAATTTGTCCACCACTACCATAATGGAATCATTTTATTTTCTAGTCTTAGGAAAGCTTGTGATAAAGTATAAAGTAATTACTTCGCATTTTCTCTCAGGAATAGGGAGCAAATGGAGGAGAGCAGCATGGTGTTGATGCTCAAATTTAACCTGCTAACACTCTAAACATTTGGCTAGGTATTTAGCAATGTCCTTCCTCATACCCAGCCATAAATAATCTTTCTTAATTGCAGAAAATAATTTCTGATATCCGGAATGGGAAGTGTAAGGATTTCAGTGAAATTCATCCATTAAAAATTGTTTAAATTCTAACTAATTAGGGATATATATTCTTCCTCTGAAAGTCAGCTGATTATTATGGTTTATACCATACTCAGAGGCTTTTCTGGAATATTTTTCTTGTTTAGTTTGCTGCCACATGAATTCATATTTTTGATCCTTGAGAGAAATTTATTTAATCTAATTGGAAAGATTAATTTCTTCTTGACTATAGGAAATTTCATATAAATAATGCACTTTTCCGCTTAACGCATTAGCCCCTGGTTTTCTTTCCCATTTAAGTGTCTAATTTTGAAGTCAAATTTGCTTAAGAATGTTGTCCACCTAGCTTGGTGGGCATTTAAATTGGGTTCTTTAAAGAAACTAGTTAAACTATTATGATTTGTCACCAAGAGAAATCTTTTTCCCAGCAATTAATGTGCCACATTTTCAACGCATGAACAATTGTTGTCAGTTCCAACTCATAGGCATAATATTTATGCTCATGCTCCTTTATCTTGTGAGATTCATACATTATCACTCTATTCTCTTGTGTTAAAACTACCCCAACACCCTCCTTACAAGCATTGTGTATACCATAAAATATTTTTCTAGATCTATTATCTTTAGCATAGGGGCCATTGTTAGTAACTATTTCAGTCGCTCAAAATTGTGTTGCCATTCTGTTGTCCACTTAAGCACCTTTCAATTTTTTTTGTAATGAGGTCATGGGGTAAGAAATTCTTTAGAACCCTTCTATAAAATGATGATAATACCTGACCAATCCCATAAAGGATCGAATGTCTGCCACATTTTTGGGGACAGGCCATTCCATGATGGTTTTAATTTTTTCTGGGTCTATTGTTATACCTTTAGATGAGATTACATGTCCTAGGTATTGAATTTTCTCTTGGTAAAAAACGCACTTGCTAAATTTAGCGTAGACTTGATTTTCTATTAAGGTTTTTAATACTAGAATATTTTCTTTATGTTCCTCCAAGTTCTTTGAATATATAAGAATATCATCAATAAAAATCAAAACAATTTTTTCTAAATAAGGATGCAAAATACTATTCATTAGAATCATAAAAATTGTTGGGGCACTAGTGAGCCTGAATGGAAACACTACAAACTCATAATGACCATAATGAGTTTTGAATGTTGTCTTGCAGATATCTTTCTCTTTTATTCTAATCTGGTGATAGCCTTACATTAAGTCAATTTTAGAAAATACCGTAGCGCCCTTAACCTTATCAAACAAATCATTGATTCTTGGTAACAGGTACTTATTTTTAGTAGTAAGTTTATTTAATTTCCTATATTCGAGGCACAATCTTAGGGTGTCATCTTTTTTTTTTTTTTTAATTGGGGCTCCCCAAGGTGACACACTGGGGCGAATGTATCCCTTCTCTAACAACCCTTGGTGCTAAATCTTAAGCTCGATCAGCTCTGGTGTACTCATCTGATAAGGGGTTTTGGATATTGGGGTTGTGCCTGGTATTAGCTCTATGGTAAATTCAATTTCGCTTTTCGGCGGTAGTCCCGGAATGTCTTCTGGGAAGACATCCATAAATTCTTGAAAAACTGGTATCTTCTCCAAGGTGGTTGTCTTATATTTATAATTGGTAAAGCTAACTTGCAAAAATTGAATTTGGTAGCCTTTTTTGATTCATTTGATTAGCTAATTTGAAGTAATAGGTTGCAGTTTAATGGCCCTCCTAATACCTTGAATCTCTTGTCTTATACCTTCATCAGCGAGGAAAATAATAATCTTGTCATCACAGTTCACTAAGGACCAATGTCCTTCTAACCAATCCATTCCTATGAGTGCATCATAGGATCCTAGAGGCAAATATGTAAGTTTACCTTAATCTTTTGTCCTCCTACCTGAATAGGGTAGTCTTGCCCTTGGCGGTCACCTTCCTTTTTGGTACAGTGGCCAATTGAACTAGCCATGAATTTTTAAACTTATCACTTGATAAATGACATAGCTCAATTATATTTGGATTGACATAACTTAGACTCACGCCTAGGTCTATTAAAATAGAGACATAATGGTTAGCCAAAATACCTTCAAATTCTACCATTGCAGGTTGATATTTGACCTGGTAGTCCTCCAAGGTAGCATTAATCCTTGACATGCTCCTTTGTACCTATGCTACCATAGATACTTCTTGTAAATTGGCAGCTAGCTCAGTTCTAGCACATTGGGGGAAATTTTTATAATAGTGGGGCTACACACAACCCCAACATCGCAATGGTAGCTTCTAATTCTTGCGAACATCTTCCTTACTTGACACTTTGGCTTGCAGGGTCTTATTTGATACATTGAGCTTGGACTGATTCTACCCCATAGATCCATTCAATTTTTTCCTACGTGAAACTTTGACTTCGAAAGGTCTAACATTCCTATTACTTTGGAGGTTCCTTTACCCCTTTTTACTTGACCATCCCTTGCCCCCTTTCCCTTTCTGTTTCACCTGTTGATAGCATATTCATGCCTTTCGAATGGCTTCATCCATTGTTTTTGTATTATAAAACTCCAACCTCTCCTCCATGAAGGCTGGTAGGCATGATAAATCGTTGCACTTTGGCTTTTTCCTCTTGAATATAGGACACATACCTTAAAACATATGTAAATTTGGTTACAAATTCATCCATTGATTGCTGCCCAGATCTTAAATCATGGAATTCCTTAGCCTTCTCATCATAAAATAATTTTATTGAATATTTATCTTTTAAGTGCTAATGGAAACTTTCCTAGGTTACCTCTTGTTCTTCAATGCCTCGTATTGTTTTAATTTCATCCCACCATAAGGTAAATTTTCCCTGTAATTGATAGATTTCTAATTTGACCTTCAATTTAATCACATTCGTATATCTGAAAATATTTTTTCATGTTAATTAACCCTGCTTCGATAGCCTCCTCCACTTCCGCATTAAATGTTGGAGGTTTAATTTTCTTAAATTCCCTTTGTAGCTCAACTTTTTCCCTTTTAGTTCCTCTACCACCCGAAGCATTTTTAGATTCCTCCTCATTATCTATTCTTCCTCCCTCAGGTTTCCCTCTCTCAGTTACTCCGTCTCAGCTCTATTTTAACCTTCTCTAACGGGGTTTCGGTTTATTTGATTTTTTCTATCAGAAAAACTTTTCATGATTCTCTCCTGCTCCAACGTCAGTCTTCCATTATCAACCCATAATTTTTTCATCTCTGCTCGTAGTTGTTGTATAGTTTCTAGTAATATCGCATTTTTGTTGTGAGTTTCACTTCCCAATTGGACCCACATTTCCAAATTAGCCTTGATATAAGGGGGACTCCCAGATGGAGTGCTTCCATATCCTCTCCTCATATTGCTTATGCTCTTTCTATCTCTCTGTGAAATATGAATAGTTTGTTATTATGTAGTCACCTAAACTAGCCATAGTGTTGTAACTTGGATCTAATAGCACCTGTAACATGCATACAAACCAAAAAAAATTATATAAATATAAATATTTACTTTTGATTCCTGTGAATTAACCCATAATCACTTTACTATTCATTTTAAGTTCGTGTGAGATGTATTATATGCTGACTTACAAGCAAGGGTGGATTATGTTATAATACCTTGTATATGATCGTGCATTGTTCTAATGCTTTGGAAGACTTTGGTCTAGGTGGGTATGGGGTTGGGATGAATATTATCTATATTACCATACCTGATAAATTACCCGGTTCACTTGCACTATATCATAAAAACCACCGAGGCTTCTCAAACCCTTCCATGAATTGTTTTCATGATTAATCCGACATCTGGTCTCATCTCGACCATTAGCTTCACATCGAAAGATCGAACGGTGAAAATTGTTTGGGCGTAGTTATGGTAACTAATCTTGACCTAGCCTCGACTCTAACCAGTCATTCTATCATGTATTTTCTTGGAAATTGTTTTGTAACCCTCTTGAAGGACAAGCAATTTTTGGTGGGGAGGACTATCATGTCCCCAATTATTAATAAATTTGTGAAGGGAAATTCTCAATTTTGCAATTTTGGAGAATAATAAATATTTTTGACAAATAAATTTGGGAAAATGGGTTATTATGGCTCAATATAATTTTTAGAGAGAAAATAAGGCCAAAATTAAGAGAAAAGAAAAACTAAAGTTCAGAAAAGTTGTGGAGGTTACCAAAATGAAAATGGAACCATGGGAAGAATCAAACAAAGGTATCAAAGCATAGTGTAAGAGAAATCTACCTAATGTGTCAGGAAGGGAAAGAAGCAATAAAAGAAAGGCTAGAGCTTCATTTTGATTTTTCTATTTGGAATTTCATTTAAGAATTAGAGAGTTTACATGAGTTGTTACACCAACTCAACAGGTGTTGTTTAGCACAAGGAATTTATAAGCAGAATTCCACCCTCATTTCGGAGAACTTTGAGTGTCTCCCTATTGAGGTAATTTGGGGAGTCCAATTCAAGATTTCAATAGAGATTTATTGCAGGAATTCACTTCGTTTGCCACTCCTTGGGCACAAAGGCAATTCAAGTTTCTCATTCAAGGATCAACTATTCTGGGTTGGATTTCTAATTATTTTGCAGGGGTTGAGCAGTAGTGTTTTGTTGGGTATTGGAGTTGATTTTGGCCAGAAGTTTGAGGAAGGAATTTTGCTGGGATTTAGAGGATTTTCCCTATGGGGAAATTTTTCATTCTTGGAGCAGTTCGATTTATATAGCTCATTGGTATACTATGAAGGGTTGCACAATGATTTTGGGGTTTCAATGACTAGTGGATTCAGCTTGATATTTTTCGCAGTTTTTATGGATTTGGTGAGAGGAGACTTCAATTATTTTTATATAATTGTTCGAGCGATATTCGGGCCTGAAATTCTCATTCTTGTAGAAGGTTGAATTGTTGGTTTAACAAGAACTTTTGCACTATTTTAGGCATTCTAGGTCAACTGGAATCAACTCAAAATATTTTTGGTTTTTATTGGTTGGGGGTGTGAGGATCCTCCCTCTAATTTTTTAGAAATTTTGGACAAGTTTTTAGGGTTCATTTCACAGTTTGCCTCTAGCAACAATAAAAACAACAACAACAATTTCTGGGCAGTGCATTTGGTTAGATAAAGCCATTTCATTTGGACATTTCACTTAGTTTCACACTTGAGTATTGCATGCTTGCAATACTAATCCCAAGTTCTATCCATTCACTCAATTGTGTTTAGTTCCAACTTTAAAATCAATAAAATGACTCAGTTATATAGTTGATACTCTATGGTTCTCTGATCAAATTTTTTTTTTGTAAATTTGTGCGTGCATTTGTGAAAATTCTTGGCTACAATTTAGTGCATATTTTGATATTCATTGTATTTCTCATTTGGAATATTAGATATACATGAAGAATTTCCCCTCAATCCCAAAAATGAGAATACCAGATTGATTTTTCATTATATTCCTTTTAATGTTACAATACATATATATACATGTTGAAGTATTCATAAACCCCAATCCACTAACCCTCGATTAGAACATAACCATATTTCCAATAAGAGAATTTTGAGGTCTAAAATGGGCCTCCTAAGAAAAATGTACAACCAAAATAAACTTTATAAGAACCAATAGGATTCAAGATGATGATGTCTGTTGTCACTCACTGCATTGTGAGTTTCAGTTGGTCAAGGTTTCCCAAGAGAAGTGAAGTTTCAAGCCACCTTCCCAGCCCACAAAAGCTCTCAGAGCCAAGTCAATCCCACTACATTGCATAGAGCCCGTAACGAGCTTTCCCAGAGTATATAGAAGTCCCAAAATTGATTTTTGGTTTAGAATATATGGCTTGTCGAAGATCAATAGTTTTGTTTCCCTGAAATGAAGGAAAAGAGCTTATCAGAGGACCTCAGGCATAAAAATTCAATCATATTGGGCACCCTAGAATCATGCATCCCGCATCATCATAGTCCCACACATCAGCTTATCGAACATATCAATGAGCCCCGGGAATTCATAGGCTCATTGGCGATCAGTGGCAGGCAAATCCCTCATCCCAGAGTCTCGTAGAGCCCCTGCAATACCAATGGGCCATTCTTAAGGAATTGTGAGTGGGGGGGCGGGGGTGATTTCATTTTAATAAGGAGATGCACGCAAAGATAGGGAAGGGCAGGCCTTTTCTCTCTCCTCCACATGGCGGTATAGTTTATCGGAGATTAGGGGCCCTGTGCACAGTGAATCCTGCATATCAGCCTTATCAAAGCGCCACATCCTGCAGTCCTGCAACCCTTGCATGGCCTAGGAATACCTGATGGGCCATCCTTAATAAATTATGGGGGAAATAACTAATGTACTGTTAAATCGCCAGGGAGGGCTGATTTCATTTAAAAAAGGAATTCAAAGAAAAACCAAGGTAGATGGCTCCTTTCTCTCTCCTCCAAGGGGCCACGTGGAACAATCCCATTGCCCTATATGTATGACTTGGCAGTTGACATCATCAATGATGTGGCAGTATGGGTGACTAGTGGCAGTGAGGATGTCACCCCTCACAGATCGGTGATTGGCGATCGAACAGGTTAAAGCGCTCCTCCACCTCAGTCTCCATGGCTTGCAATTACGATATGCGGGGGTTTCCTCTAAGACATGATATATTATGAGATCTAGCCTATAAGGCTCCTATGTCTGGATAATCATCTAAGCACTGAGAAATAAGGTAACACGTCCTCCTCCTCTGGAGTTGCACTTGCGATATCTTTGATGGGCCTGATCCCGCTGATCGATGATCGCAAGTTTGAAAGAGTCATGCCAAGTGGTAAAGTGTATCAACCATTGAGATGCAGTATTCCGTGTAACAAAGGGAAAAGGCCCCCCAAACAGGAAACTAAAGGCCTTTGCACCTAAGGACTAAGACCATAGTTATAACCCCCGGTCATATGAAGGAAATAGTGAAAAAGGGCTAAAACCAAAGCGGGGCTAAGGTGCATCTATGCTCATTTTTCCATAATGTTTTTAAAAAGAAAAGTCCTGCTATCATAAAGCCTCAAAGCATGACACATAGCCTTAAAGGCTGGTGGGTTGGCAGACGAACCAGTGAATCAAGTATGGTGTGGCAATAGGTCAATATGTGGGGACTCAGGAAGATTGAATGGCTCTCATAGAGCCTCACTCCTCTACACTGTGAAGGACCACTGAAAAAAGCACTTACAGTCAACCCACTGTAAAGGAAAAAGCGACAAGGTCAGTTGAGCAACACAAATGGCCATACCATGAGCAAATTGCAACCTGAGGTAGAGACAATTACATGATGGGCAAGGATAGATTTCATTTATTTGCATATGAATTGCATACCTATTTATTTTACTGTAATGTGCATCCTTTCGAGGAGGCTTTTAATTATGTAATGTTTTTTGCGCCATAGAGTCATCTACGACTGAGACAGCTAGTCAACCTAATAGTTGAGACTAAGTCAGAGATATTTTATTGTAATGAATGTTCTTGCTCCCCTCTCCAGATAAATAGGGGAAAGAAAGAATTAACAAAGGTTCAGAAATTCTAAAGAAACACTACATGCTATTTTTAGACTGTATGGATTTACAATACAAATTTTCTAGAATATGAAGAGAAATGGTGTTGATCCCGCCTCCAAGTATTACAGTATGTCCTCCCTCAATTAAAACCAATTTTGTTCATGTTTCTTCTGTAAATTCATGTAGTTACTGCTATTAGAAATATTTCAATACATCCTCACAAATTTGTTGGTATCAATATGTTATGCATGTTCCTGTGAGTTCCTCACAGATTCATTTGTATCGACATTGTTAATGCTAGTTTTTAAATGAATTATTGAAATTATATCTTTAACAGTTTCTCTTCATGAATCATAGCACACAACCTCTCTTCTTCCCATTGTATCTACTTTTTCCTCACATAAGTATAGGAATTCTTAAAGTTGCAAGCTCTATGTGGAATGCGTAGAATTCTTGATGTTGTAAATTCAATATGATGAGTTACCCCTCCTCCTCATCCTCTATCATTACTCTGTAAAATTTTATTAAACTGTAATTCCTTGGACTAATCGACCTCCATTGTTTTATAAATATTTTTGATATTTGTATATGGGAAGAAGTACTAATAAATTCATGTCTTACTCCTTTAGGTGAATGAACCAACCCATTATATATACATATATACTATATGTGATGTCTCTATCTCTAGAAAATCATATGAGACACACAAAATCTAGATGTTCCTTGGCATTAGTCTTGTAATCAATCCAAGGTTCTTTCTAGGAGTGACAACATCTTTTGGCACCTTTGTCGAGGAACATATTGAAGGATTTTCCCCCCAAGATACGACAAATTGAGCACTCTTTGTGTAGGTGAGCAAAGTTTTTTCTGGTTGCATTCACATCATGTTGGTGACTCTACAACCCACCATTATTAATTATCACCCTGGATTTTAAAAGGCCTCGTACTCACTCAAGTACATCTCAACAGAAAGCCCCATCTCTATCTGAACCAGAAAAATTGATTTTCAGGAAGGTCTGCAAAGATAGGTAGAAGACAGGTACAAACCTTCAATACCTGATAATGTCAAGCATTAGCAAGTATTTGAGGATCACGAGCAGATAAAAGATTCATAGAAGTCATTGGGGATTTTTCACACTCCGCCATCGATCAAGAAGAAGAAGAATAAGATAAAGAAGCCACTTCGTGGAAAGACACGGTGGCTGGGTGCAACATTTTGCAATTGAAAGGGAATACCATCCCTCGCAGACTGGTCCCACTGGAAAGGATTTTGAATAAGGACGACATAGTTCCAAGCCAATAGCCCCAGAGATAGATGATCAAGTAGAAGACTACATCATTGGATTAGAGGAAGAACCCCAGATGATTAGGCTATCAAAAGGAATCCCCATGCAATACAAGCAATGGTATTTATATCTATTCAAAACTTAGAAAGATGTATTTTCTTGGTCTTATGATGATTTGAAATCATTTGATACTAATATCATTCAGCATAAGATTCCTTTGAAGAGTGTGATAAAGCCATGCAAACAGAAACTTAGACAGATAAATCCACTCTTACTCCTTTCCATTGAAAGGAAGGTAAGGAAGCTACTACAGTAAAAGGTCATAGTACCTTTAAGATACTCTCATTGGGTAGCTAATTTAGTCCCTGACCAGAAAAAGAATGAAGAGATAAGGCTGTGTGTTAATCTCTGAAATCTAAACAGGGCATCTCTGAAAGATGACTAGCCGCTGCCTAAGATGGATCATACACTGCAAAAGGTGGTAGGTTCAACCAGAATGTCCATGATGGATGGATTCTCTAGCTACAACTAGGTGACAATCCACCCTGAGGATCAAAAGAAAACTTCTTTCACCACCCCATAGGGAACGTTCATGTATGCTTGCATGCCTTTTGGGATAATGAATGCAGGGGCCACATTTTAGAGAGCCATGGACATAAATTTCATAGGCAAGAAAAACAAATTCCTGGTAGTCTACCTAGATGACATCATGGTATTTTTCAAGACTGATGAAGAGCACATCCTCCATTTAAAACTCACTCTTGAAAAAAGCAGGAGGTATGGTCTCTCTCTAAATCCAAAGAAATCACAGTTTTCCCTGAGTGAGAGGAAGCTAATTTGACACATAGTAGCATAGGAAGGAGTAAAGATCAATCTTGAATGAGTCAAATCCATTAGCCTTATTCCCTAGCTAGAAACAAGAAATAAGTTCAAGCCTTTCTGGGGATAATAAATTTCTTGAGGAGGTTCATACCCAATTACGCAGAAATTGTCAAGGGTATTGCAGACATGCTCAAGAAAGAAAATGAAGTTAGGTGGAGGTATGCCCCCAGAGATTCTTTCATTAGAATCAAAGAAGCTCTAGTCAAGGCCCTATTTCTAGCCAAGCCTGACTATTCGGTACCTTTATGCATCTTTTCTTTCGCCTCCCCACATAATATCATTGTTGTACTGCTACAAAAAACAAAGAAGGTTACGAGAAGCCCATTTCCTTTTTTAGTCAGGTCCAAAGGATGATGAGTTGAAATATAATATATTAGAAAAGAAATCCTATGAAATGTTAAAGGCTGTGAAGGTATTTCGTATGTACATGCTGCAAACGGAGATCACAACGTTTGTCCCAATGACAATAATCAAGGACGTCTTGGTGTAGGGAGAAAGCAAAGGAAAGAGGGGCTGATGGATAGCTAAAATACAACAATATGAGCTAGAAATAAAGCCTACCAAGATCATCAAAGGCCAGGGGTTTTCCAAGATTTTATTTGAATCCAACTGCCAAAATCTTGGAATAAACCTAATCACAGAGGAGGGTAGACCCGAGGATCATCAAAGCAACATTAGAACATCTGAGTAGAAAATCTATGCCAAATATGAGGGATCTCCCTGGTATAAGAAATTTTTTCATTATCTCTTATTCCTGAGGTGCCTCTTGGGGGTAGATAAATCCAAATACCGACCCTTGAGGTTGAAATTGCATAAATATATAATATCCAATGTCCTTCTCTACTGGAAGGACTCGACAGGGGTATTTCTGTTATGTTTGTTGGAGGGTGAAACCCATGAGGTGATAGAAGATTTTCATGGAGGAGTCTGTGGGGGACACTTTAGTTGGAAGACCACGACACATTAAATTCTTAAGGCAGGCTTCTATTGGCCTGCACTGTTTGGGAATGTTCATTCCCAAGTCAAATCATGCCAAAACTGCCAAGTATTTGCTGAAAGGCAAAAGTTTTCTCCTATCCCCCAGATTCCAATACATGTGGAGGAACCTTTTAGATAGTGGGGACTAGAATTCATTGGAGAAATAAACCCATTATCCAGTGGCCAACACAAGTGAATACTGACAGCCACTGATTATTTCACCAAGTGGGTAGAGGCCATCCGATCTAGAAATGCTATGGATGCAGTGGTAATCAAATTCATGGAGGATAATATATTGTCTCATTTTGGGTGTACCTCCAAAATTATCATTGATAGTGCCCAAGTCTTTAAATCTGCCAAGCTCACCTGCTTCTTCCATAAGTTTGATATCATCATCGAGCACTCCACTTCCTATTATCCTCAAGGAAATGGTTTGGTTGAGTCCTCTAACAAGACTATCGTAAGGGTGCTGAAGAAGATCATCGCTAAAAATCAAAGAAGCTGGGACTCCCAATTGAAGTTCTCCCTGTGGACGAATCAGGTAACACCTAAATGATCCATGTAGAAATCACCTTTTGATCTAGTATACGGTAAGGTTGCAGTCTTCCCGATCCAATTAGCAATGCCGGTGGCGATATTACTACAAGAAGTAGAGGAAGAGCCAAATGCCTTAATTAGAAGGATAAATCAGTTGGTCGAGCTTCACGAAAACAGAGAACAGGTTGGGACCAAGATGTCCAATTACCAACAGAAAATGAAATCTCTATTTGACAAGAGGGCAAAGGACTGGCCTTTTTAGCCAGGAGAGTTGGCTCTCAAGTGGGATGTCCGACACAAGGATAAAGGAAAACATGGGAAATTTGATCTTATATGGTTTGACCCCTTCAAGATTGCAACAGATAGGGGAAAGAACACTTACCTACTTGAAAGCTTGGATGGTGAATTGTTAGAATTGCCATTAAATGGTTAGTTCCTCAAATTTTATTTTCAAAACTACATGTATCTGTTTTACACTCATTGTAAATACCGGTGTGTGTGTGTGTGTATTGTAATTTTTATTTTAATTTTTGAGTTTATGATGGAAAAAATCCATTTTCACACACTTATATTTTGTTTAAGAATGACTTCATGCCCAATGGAAAGAAAGCTAGTGGTCTACAGGTTCTCAATGCCTTGCGAGCAAAGGCATTGTCCCCAATTAGAGCTAATGTTCTCACTCACTGCATTGTGGGTTTAATTTGGTGAAGGATTCGCAAGAGAAGTGAAGTTTGAAGCCACCGTCCCATGCCACAGAAGGTCCTAGAGCCAAGTCAGACTCACTCCATGTCGTAGTGCCCAGAACAAGATTTCTCGTAGTATATAGAAGTACCAAAATGGATTTCTAGATGAGAAGATATGACCTATTGAAGATCAGAAGTTTTTTTGCACTGAAATGAAGGAAAATAGCTTATCAGAGGACCCCGGGCATAGAAAGTCAAGCGTATTGGGCACCCCACAATTCCGCATCTCGCATCATCGTAGTCTCGTACATCAGCTTATCGAACATATTAGCGAGCCCTGAGAATTCATAGGCTCATCGATAATCCGCATCGGGCAAATCTCGCATCCCGCACTCACACATGGCCCCTACAATACCAATGAGCCATTCTTAAGGAATTGTGGGGGCGGGGGGGGGGGAATATGCGATAGTGTTAATAGCGGGGGGGGGGAATATGCCGATAGTGTTAATAGTGGAGGGGAGGGGGGATTTCATTTTGCAAAGGAAATGGACGCAAAGATAGGGATAGGCAGGCCCTTTCTCTCTCCTCCACATGGACGTATGATTTATTGGAGGTCGGGGGCCCTGGGCAAAGTGAATCCTACACATCGGCCTTGTCAAAGACTCGCATCTCGTAGTCCCCCATCTCGTAGCTCTACATGACCCTCACAATACTTGATGGGCTATCCTTAAGAAATTGCGGGGCGAAATCACCGATGTAGTGTTAAATCGCCGGGTAGGGTCAATTTCATTTAACAAAGGAATTCAAAGAAAAACCAAGGCAGGCAACCCCCTTTCTCTCTCCTCCAAGGGGCCATGTGGCACAACCCCATTGGCTTGTATGTATGACTTGGAAGCTCACGTCATCAATGATGTGGCAGTAAGGGTGACACGTGGCACTCAGATTCGACATTTTTAGGGGTCCTATGGAGGAAATTCAAGGTGACACGTGGTAGTGATGATGTCACCCCCTGTAGATTGGTGATGAATGATCACACAGGTTAAATCGCTCATGCACCTTAGTCTCCCCAGCTTGTGATTGTGATATGCAGGGATTTTCCTCTCAGACGCAATATATTATGAGATATGGCCTATCACGCTCCCTTGTCTGGACAGTTGGCCAAGCACTGAGAAATAAGGTAACAAGTCCTCCTTCTTTGGCATTGCGATTGCGATATCTTTGGTGGGCCCGATCTCGTTGATCGATGATTGCAAGTTTGAAAGGGAGACGCCAAGTGGTAAAGCGTATCAAGCATCGGGATGTGGTATTCTGTGTAATAAAGGAAAAAGGCCCCCTAGAGAGGAGCCTAGAGACCTTGGCACCCAAGGACTAAGCCCCTGGTTATATCCCCCGATTATATGAAGGAAATAGCAGATAGGGGCTAAAACCAAAGGGGGGCTAAGGTGCATCTACGGTCGTTGTTCCGTAATGTTTTTAGAAACAAAAGTCTCACTACCATAAAGCCCCAGAGCATGGCACAGAGCCTTAAAGGCAGGTGGGTTGTCATCTAAAGTAGTGAATGAATTATGGTGCGGTAGTAAGTCAGTATGGGGGGATTCAAGAAGATTTAATGGCTCGTCATGGAGCCTCACTCCTCTACATAGTGAAGGACCACTGAAATAATCACTTACAGTCAACCCACTCCATACTCCACAGAACAAGGCATTTGGGAAATAAAGGCAGAAGCGACAGGGTTAGTCGAGCAACACAAGAGGCCATACCATGAGCAAATTTCAGCCTGAGGTAGAGACAATCATAGGATGGGCAAGGAGAGATTTCATTTATTTGCATCTAAATTGCTTACCTATTTATTGTACTATAACTTGCCTCCTTTCATGGAGGCTTTTAAATTAGTAATGTTTTTTGGTCGAAAGATCAATGTACGAGTGAGATAGCTAGTCGACTCGACAGCTAATACTAGGCAAGAGATATTTTGTTGTAATGAATTTTCTTGCTGCCCTCTCTAGATAAATATGGGAAGCAAGACTTAACAAAGGTTTAGAAATTCTAAAGAAACACTACATGTTATTTTCAAACTGTATGGCTTTACAATACTGATTTTCCAGAATATGAAGAGAAATGGAGGTGATTCCCCCTCCAAGTATTACAGGATGTCCTCCCTCTATTAAAACTCATTTTATTCATGTTTCTTCTCTGAATTCATGTAAGTACTCTTGTTAGAAATATTTCAAGACTTCCTCACAGATTCACTGGTATCAATATGTTATGCATGTGCCCGTGAGTTCCTCACAGATTCATTTGTATCGACACTGTTAATGCTAGTGCCTATATGGAATATTGATTTTATATCTTTAACAATTGCTCTTCATGAATCATATCACACATCCTCTCTTCTTCCCATTATATCTACTTTTGACTCAGATAAGTATAAGAATTTTTAAGGCTGCAGGCTCTATGTGTTATGGATAGAATTCTTGATGTTGTAAGCTCCATATGATGAGTTACTCTTCCTCCTCATCCCCTATCATTGTTATGCAAAAGTATATTAAACTATAAGTCCTTGGACTACTCAACCCCCATTGTTTTATACATATTTCTGAGATTGGTATATGGGAAGAAGCGCCAAGCAATTCATGTCTTACTCTTTTGGGTGAATGAACCAACCCATTATATATACATGTATACTATATGTGATGTCTCTATCTCTAGAAAATCATATGAGATACACAAAATCTAAATGTGTCGAGGCACTGGTCTTGTAAGAAATCCAAGGTTGTCTCTCAGAGCGACAACAATGTTAACCATGGGGTATGATTCACCATTTTTGCAGTGAAAATGTAAAAATATTAAAAAATAATAAAAATAATAAATTTAATATTTCAACTTGTATTTCAAACTTATCTCTCTAAGGTTTTACTAAAATTTCAAGAAGGAGTACTCTTTGGATGAAAATTTTAATTCCTCATCCAAGACGCACCCATGTTGCATACTTTTGATGGCCCCTGCTATATGAAAAACGAGAAATACATGAAAAAAAGTGATTACGATCACGTTTTTCATGTATTTCTCATTTTTCTTCTTGTAGGGTCCATTGAAAGTATGCAACATGGGTACTCATTAAATGAGGAATCAAATTATGCATCCAACAAGTGTTGCTGCTCGAAATTTGAGTAAACCCATAAGGAGATAAGTTGAAAATACGATTTGAAGAAATAGTTTCTTATTTTTTTCCTCTAAAATTTGATGATGTAGTGTAATATTATTTCATTATTTCCACTAATATTTTATAATTTTCTTAGGAGGCCCACTTTAGACCTCAAAATTCCCCTAATGTCTTGAATGGATCTACAAATACCATGGGAAAAAACCACCATGCCTAAAAACCATGTGCAAAACCATGGCTAGGTCCACCCACCATCTTTAGGTATGTCCCCCATCCCTGGGTCCGCCCAACTATTATTGGGTCCGCATAAAATAAAATATAACACACCTAACACCAGATGTTCTCTTATTGAAAAATTTCTCTAAGAAAAGGTTAATCATTTAACATCAACATTAACATCATTCTATTACCATAATCCATGTGAGAAACTTTTACTCATGCTAAATAAACAACATCACTTGGTTACCATAATTATGATCGGTACCTGTGATCTATGATATAACATCACCATAATCCTGTTTGGTACTTCTGACCCACGGTACATCATTTGCATCAACCAGTCATCATAATTTCAGGTGATACCTTGGACCTACAATGTGTCATCACCATCATCATGGTCGATACCTTTGACCTAGACTAGTACTGGTTAACCATCAATCTAGTTAACATCTTTGACTCATGGTGAATCTCCAAAGGCCTCACTCTTCATGAGTAAATTTTGGCTTGATGCTAAATGTGCTCACTCAACCTATCTAGATAGTTTGAGCCTGATGTTGAAGAGCACCAACTCAATTGAGTGATTCTAGGCCTCTAGGACCATTCTTCCTAATTCTAGTCAGCATAACTGACACAGGAATAATGATGGTCCTCTATTGGATCATTCTCCCTAATTATTGACCTAGAGAGAATGATTGTCCCAAAATAAGCTAGCTATGTTGATGTTTCAATCCACTACCAATGGAAAGCATCATGCATCAACATCATGCTCAACAAGTCATCAATTGGAGAAATTCGCCAATGATCCAAGTTGTCACTTGGAACCTAGTCAACACGTGTGACCTATGGTGAAACCCTCATCTATTATCATTCCTACATGTTAATTGAATGGTAACTTTCTTGTATTATGCTAGAAGTCACTCACTCGCCCAATTGAGGAGCACGTTGGGCCTTGATTCTCTTTGGGCCATTTTATGTAACCACATTTTGTGGCCCCTAGTCAATACTTTGACCTACCTATAGTATGACCTAAGGAGAATGTCTACCACTTGATGCAATGACATTGCATGAGGTTCCAAAGATAGAGAAAACATCTAGGATAGCTTTAGAGAGGGAATCTAGGAGGACATCAATGGATCCTTGTTGATTAGATGATGGGCTTCCATTACTCCATTGCACTATTGGTTGTGATAACATTTCCTTGACGACCATACCTTTGAGACTTTGATGCAATGGGTAACAATGTGTTATGTTACAAAGGATTCCTTTCATCTAAAATGGACTTGATCACAATCCAACTTTTACCTTGAAACATATCGTTGAAATTTTGATGTTTGCTAAAATTAACTTACTAAATTTCGTGTCTATACATGCATGCATATGTTGCAATACACTAGAATTTCACCTAATGAATTTGAAATGAAATACTTCTAAAGAATTTCCACTATATTTTAGGAAATTATAACTGCAAAAATGTAGAGGGGGGTTAAGAAACCTTACCTAGATGAGCATCGCAAAGAAGGAGTTCAAAGAGGGGTCACAAATTGGAGTCTAGAGTTTGATGTAGAGATCAAAGTTCCCTTAGAACCATTGACCAAGGTTTCCCTAGAAACGTTGATAAAAGTTCGAGTTTGAATCTCTATCTTTAGATAAGTCAAACTTTATTTTGAAAAATCCCTTGGAACAAGGATAAATATATGTTTCTTCCTTTACTTGTAATTTCCATGTGTATGAAATCTAGTTATCATAGATCTACAAGTTTTAGATTAGAAATTAATGAATTTAGAAGCCAATCCATTCTCTCTATAATGTGTTGATGATTATGGTACATTCTTTTCTATGAATACAATAAATGTTAATGTTTCATCAATCATACAAATTGTTTGGATTCTAATAGAATCCAAGGTTTCTTTTTATGACACATTCTTGAAACACAAACTCAAAATCCTCATTTTTGAAAATCAATCCAATATGAAAATTATATATATATAACTAAGGCCAAGGAGCAAGTAGGAAACATAATAGAAAGGAACCTTCAACAACCATAGAGGATGGAATAAAAGACAATCATATAGCATAAACGCACAGTAGCAAAGACAAATTGAAATGGTCATTCTCTAAACAAATTTGAAACAATCATTTTATTTTTAATAATTAAATATTATTAGAACCCTAAAAGTATTAACATTAAATTATAGTTATTAATTCCATTAATATTTATAGGTATATATAATGTCTTTATTAATGAATTTTAAAATTAAAACATAAGAAGTGGTAATTATATGCTACCTACAACAATATATAAAATGATGATGTATTTGTTTATGATCACACTATAACATACGTGATATGAATACATCTATTGCAATAAACAATAAACAACCATAAACCTAACTCACGCACTCCATGAGATATGACAAACAACCCAAATTGTTCCCAGACAAAACCTTTAGTACTATGTCTAACTTTTGTCCATGTTGGAACGAAACATTCACTGCACATTGCCAACATTGTGAGCCCGATGACTTGGTTGAGGTGTAATGAATGCAAGTAACAAGAACTTCATTGGGCTATTAACTCCAAATACTTCCTCCATGTTAAAATCGACTTGGCCCTCTGGAAGTGACCAGTCAAGCATGCAGATAAGAAGGGCAAGAGCTAATCAGCCTACCATAGGGCATTTAATACCCCTACGGATACTGGTTCACCATACATGGCCATGGGAAGATTTGACAGCATCTGATAGCCTCAGTTTGATGGTCAAACATTTTTCGGCTTCCAACACCTTCACGACTCTCCTTTATTTCCTAGCGACTTCGCAGCTCTGACTCCTGCATTAAAGCACATTGCCTAGATATTTGTTGCCTTACCTTCGAGACGCAACATTAGTCCCTCTATTTCAATTTTTTAATTTGAGTTTTGAGCACGGATGTGCCTTTGTATATGATACCTATACGACAAGTCACTTGAATTTTGAAAACCCTCCAAAATTTGAAATTTGAATTTCAAATCGCGCTCAAAATTTTTGAAATGTACTAACGACAGAACCATTGTTGGTTTTCCACCATGGTTTTTGTGTTACATTCGCCCAACGCTGAGGTTTCAGGAAGTTGGTGGTGAAAGTATCAAAACATTTCTAATATTTCGGTACAATTCCTAGGTGAGCTCTGAAGAAATGCAAGCGAATTACAAAGAGCTTGTGAAGCTCGCTCATTTCTACCAAGTGAAGTTGCTCCTGGTGAAATTGGATAGATTCATTTCTAGGGATTGTGAACCAGAACAACTGCGTTGAAGTTTTGAAGATGGATTACTGGTATGATTTGGAGACAAGGAGAGAGGCCACTATGAATGTTATTGTTAGTGATCTCAACAATGAGTTGTATGACATAGCCTTTTAATAACTGCAGTTGGACCATCCATGGATGGCTCTGATCTTTCCAAATCTATTTATAAATGGTTGCGGACAAATTGTTGAGGGAAAAAACAAGAAGAAAATGACTATGTTTTCGTGACAGTGACCCAATTTTTTCTAACTGGCTCTCCTCTATTCTTTCGTGTTTTCCTCATACCGAATTAGTTTGTTCTACTTAGAATTTTGAGTCTTGTCTTTGATTTAAGTTTCATTATCTTGTGATATAATATAATAAGGTCCGAGCTAAATGGTTATTTTGGTTACTTGTCTTTTCCTTGTTCTAATTTGTTTATTTTATGGTGTTATTTATTTTATGGGGTTTTTAAGTCCATAATTATTTTATTTTGGGTTCTGAGATTTTTTATTGGTTTTTTTTAAAGATTTTATTGGAAATAAGTGAAATTGTTTTTATCAAATCCCAATATGTTATTGTTTAAAATGTGTTTTTATTCTAATATGGATTTGGTATTTTGGAAATTTTTCGGAGAACTGGATTATAAGAATTTACAATTTAAACTTGTAATTCCAATAAATCTCTATCTAATTCAAAACAAATTCACTTAAAAATATATTTGAAAATTTCCAAATTTAATGCAAGTAAACTATGTGTTTTATTTTATTTTCCAACCAATCACTTATATAACTATTTTATTTAATTTGTAAAATATGATTATTTAAAATTTTATATAAATGTAGTGTATATGTACTTTAACTGAGATATTGTTTGCTTTGAATCAATGTATTTTCACTTCTTATTGCTTCGGTTAACCATGATTATTGATATTCGTGATTATTGATACTATATTCGAGTGAAAGAGGTTTATTCTTAGCTTTATTTATGTATATTTGAAAGAAAATATGTCCATAAAAAATGTGTATATTTTTAATTATTTAACACATATATTATATATAATATATATAATTATATATATAATTATAATATATATTATTCTAAAATTAATGTATATTTTTAAAAGGTTATTTGTCAAATCTAAAACAATTGTCTATCATGTTGAGCTATAAATTAGGATACTCGCTACTTTTTTGTATATATAAAAAAAAATTTGATTTTTATATTTTATTATTTCTTTCCATATATTTTAATTGATGCATCTGGAGAAATATAATAGTGTTTGAGAAACTTAAATTCGAAATCTTTATGAAGAATGAAATAGATTCCAAGTCGCTTTGCACCCAAGCTGTGCATGACTGCTTTTTAGGAAAGAGTTTTTAATTCATTAGAGTGAATGATCATGTAAAGCATAGGGTAGTCTATGTTACATTCAAGTAGAATAAGTCAATATTCACGTTCAATTTTGTGATTGATCTGAAGAAAGGATTTTACTAAAGATGTTGATTTAAATGATCATTATAATAATATTGGACATCAAATTTAGATTACAAAAAAGAAAAGACATTGCAAGAAAACAATCCATATAAATAAATGTGATGTAAAAGATGTACTTAATTTACTTGATCGAATTTAATTTTATCATTTTAAAAATCTATTAATATATATGCAAAAGCAATTTTCAATATTTTTTTCTGTATTAAATATTCTTTACTAGTTTTGTGTGTGTGTGTGTGTATATATATTATATATATATATATATATACACACACACACAAATTTATATTTAACTTAAACCTATTGATGTAAAAATGCATCATGAAAATTATATTACACTTTTAAATTAACATAATTTGTCACTATACTAAATAGTCATAATCAAATTTAATAAGCACTTAAAATCGACATTTTCTAGTCTTGGTTTATTAAAATTATATTGAAGTAGTTACATATACTTTTCAAGGGTTCCCAAATTCTTGTTGTTAAACTTTGAGACTATACAATAATCATTTTATGGAGAGGCTTTAAACCTAGGTTGGCTTATTCAAGCTCCTTGGATTCTTTCTAATTTGATTTTATTTTGACCCTATGTGTTTGGTGTTTGATTTACTCTGGATTTGAGTCCCTTTGTGTGTATCCCTCTCTCTCTCTCCCATACATTCCCTAGCATCTTGTTAGTTGCAACACTTAACAAGTCCTTGAGCTTTGGTACGAAAATTGATTATAATGGTCTCTAGTTTTGGTGCTTTGCTACTCCATGGGATAATTTTGGTTTTTAATAGACTTTTTTCTCTTGTTTCAAGTTTCTTTATATTAAAGTTTGTTTGATTTCATAGTTGAAGTTATTGAATATCAAGATAAACAAAAAATATAAAAAAAAATTGCAAGCACAAGTGAAGATGATCAATAATAACAAGTCTATTATTTTCACTTTTTAAGTGAAGGTCCAAGACAAGTAACCTAGAGACAAAGTGCACCATGTTAATGAATTTGGTTGTTCCTCTAAGCAAGAATGTCAACTCAAGGACCTCAAATCAAATAACTCTAGAAAATTTAGTACGAGGAGAACTCAAGGAGGAAGATATTGTGGATATCACTTTGAAGTTATAAATCAATGAGTAAGAGCTAGAGCTGCATAATCAAAAACCTATTGAAGCTATGAGCTATGACATATTCTATTTAAAAAAAAAATTCTGGAGTTATGAGACTCAAGAGGATGAGACTCAATGAGTAATAATGACACTAGAGGATGAGACTAAGGCTAAAGTAACGATGGCACTACAAGGATGAGACTTGGGCAATATGTCAATTTCCACATATATTGTTGTCCTAAGAGAACATCAAAAAATTTGAGTGGGGAAACATCACATAATACCTCATGTTTGAAGGGCTTAATGCCATCGGGCATATGCCCTTGTTCGCTAATGGAAATGTGTCATCCATGGCTCAACCAACAACTAGTGTATCGCTAAGGATGTGGCACTATTGAAAACTTCAATATATTGATTAACTCAATTAAGATTAGGTACTTTTATCTTCCACTGTCAATGATGAAATGTAGTGGAGTCCCCTACCCACATCAAAATAGAAGAGTTTCCCCCCCTCTTCATGCTCCTCTGGCTCTTCTAGCTATATCTTCATGGTTGATATGGTTGTATTGGGTTATACATTAATGGACCACTTTCCAATATCCTATTCTAAATTATAATAAGAACCAAAGTCTATTCTTTTTCTTTAAGGTTAACCAACAATGATTGTTCTGAGCAACATTCATGAGTGTTATTCAAGGGGATTTTATGGAACTCAAACCACTTTCTAATGTATTTTTTTTAATTCCCATTACCCTTATTTTTTCTGTGACTTGGGATGGCTGTCTTGAGGCTGGGTCTCCTTGCTTTGCCCCTATTAGAAAGTGTAGCAATAAATGCTCAATTTGACTTTAGCCTTAGTCAAATTGAATTTCCACATCAATAGGACAAGCTGGAGGTGGTTAACTAGTTGACATGGTTATTGTCATTCAGTTAGCTCAGTAAATTCAAGTTATAGGCATGGATTTTAGTTATGCATGTGTTAACTACTAAATTTTAGCAATATAGTTAATTTATTTTCAATTGTACTTAGTTAACTAACCTTTAACAATTAATAGAGTTAGTTTAAGGTAGAGATCTTAATACTTTTTGAATGATCAACTCGTCCTTAACTTCGTCACCAAGTCCTCTAATCTAATTAACTACTTTTTCAACTTTGAGGAAGTACTCAACTTTGTTTTCATTCTCAGACATCTTCAAGCTTTCAACCTCATTCTGAAAGTCTAAAGTTTTGCTTGCTTCACTTTTTCATCTCCTTCATGACACTGGTTAAGCTTCTCCCACATCTCATAAGCAGACTTACAGTGCATAAACTTCACAAGTTCTCACTGACTGAGAATAGGAAGAATGGCATGCTTGGATTTATCATTTCTTAGATACAATTTCTTGCCATATTCATCTATGGGGGGGAATATCTGGGACATTGAAATTTACTAGTACTGAGGTTCAAACATCTATCCCCAGGGACATAAGCTATGCCTTTATTCTTACTTTCCAAAAGGCATAAGTAGCTCCATCAAAGATGATACCCTATTCTAGTAAACTTCTTGACTCTCTTGCCTATTCATAATTCCTATAGGACCTGCCTTCCAGTGGTTAAATTGTTACTCAAGGAACTTGGTTCCGATACCAATTGTTGGAATTAAGGCAGTGCTGAGAGGGGGGTGAATCACTAATTTAAGAAACTCTTTATTTTCTTTTCTTACTGTGCTTACAGTTCCTTCTTATGTTCTTTCATTTGTGAAATCATTCATTCATAAAGCAATAAATCTTATAAACTTTCAGAGCACATACTCAAACAACAATCTCATGACCATCATACATTTGACACAGTGTTTTCACATGGAAACCCAAAAGGAAAAAACCACCAATTTTTTGTTTGCTTTATGATGTAATTTAAGCACCAACTTAATTACATATGTTTGTTTGTGAGCAGCCACTCACTCGAGGCACCAAACCCCTTTTGTTTAGCAAGCACCAACTTGCCAAGAGGTTTTGTTTAGCAAGCACCTACTTTCCTAGAGGCACTAACCTATTAAGTGTGCAAGAACCAACCTATAATTGTTGTTGTTTTACCTTTTCATACAATTTTGATACTGAAAATGAAGGCATAAAAATTACAAGTAAAATACCAACTCAATGGTTGTTTGTAGATTCAACTTCTGCACTCTGATTTTTGAACACTTTTGTCGGTCTTCCTCTTGTTGCCCACTACAACACTTTCTCTATGATCTACTTTCTCTATTAAGGGATCTCCACTATTTCACTACAACACTACCCTTGCAACACTCTACTCCATTTCAGAGCTCACTGCTCTTCTCTCTCGCAAGAATGCTCACACTCTCCATTAGAAAAGAGATATTCTAGTGATTGTGCAGACATATATATGTGGACCTATGTAGACTAGGTCGCTAGGTGGTGCATTTTATTTTTTACTCTTTACTGATGATTGCACTAGATTCTCTTGGGTATATTTTATTTGAAAGAAGAGTGAGACATTTCAATTCTTTAACAAATTCAAGAATATAGTGGAAAAGTAGATAGGGAAATTCGTCAAGATTCTCCGCTCTGATCAACGGGGAGAATACAAGTTGGGAGAGTTCATGAAATTTTGCAGGAATCATGGGATTATTCAATAGTACATAGTTTCTCACACTCCGTAGCAAAGTGGAGTTACTGAACGAAAAAATAGAACCCTTGTGTAGTGCGCATGAAGTATGCTTCAAGGTAAGGGTCTATCTAATGGTTTTTGGGCCATCAACACTGCAGTATACTTGAAAAATAGGAGTCCAACTAAATGTCTCAATTTTTAAACTCCTTTTGAAGCACTTTATGGATATAAGCTTGTAATGAATCGTTTAAGGGTTTTTGGGTCAAAATCATTTACCCATATTCTAAAGGATGATAGGAAGAAGTTATATCCTAAGGCCATGAAATGCATCTTTGTAGATACTGCACTGAGTTTAAAGCTTATAAATTGTTTAATCCTTTGAATCATAAAGTTTTCTCAAGCTGAGATGTGCTATTTCATGAGCAGACTGAAAAAGGAAATAAGGAGAACAACCTACAAGACTAATCAGTTCCCACACCCCCCCCCCCCCCCCCCATAGGTGTTCTCCATTCGTGTTTTTGCAGTATTTCCATGTTATGTCCAGTTTGTGGTTGATCCAAGCATTTAACATTGTATTAAATTTTTACCTCCCTGGATCCCCGAATGTATGGATCCCACTTGTACTAAAAGGTACTCTTGCCTCGAAAATTAATAGGCTGTCACAAGGGTGTGCATCCTCATGTCACCCCGATATCCTGATTTACTCAGATCCAATCCTGCATGGAGGTGTTTTGTTCCTGGATAGAAATGGTCTTTGGAAAGGATATCTGACCCCATAACATATGCGGGTTTCACTGAAGGAAATTGTGCTTATATGGCCTCAAACCCCAGATGGCCAAACACAATACATAAAAGGAAATCCACCTAGATACCAATGTTCATTTAAAAGGATATCTAAGCCTATAAAATATTCATGCCATCCTCGAAGGAAATTTTCTTAGCCAACCTCAGACCTTAGATGCTTGGACACAATACATAGAACGAAATCTGCCCATATACTAGGGTACTTAAAAAAGGGAATCTAACCCTGGATATGAACTACTATAAAAGAGTAATATGATAATCCACAACTTCCTTCGATCCATCCTTTCACGTTGTATCAACCCATTTCCACGTTTGAATATTCAGATCTATCACAAGGTAATCCAACCTTAGATGCATCCAGTAATATATGTATAGAGAAGTGTATATACGGAAGTTGCACATATACGGAAGTTGTGCATATACGAAAGATATGCACATACATGGAAGATATGTGTGTATAGAAAATTTTTGAATATATGGAAGTTGCACATACATGGAAGTTGTGCATATACGGAAGATATGTGCATATACAAAAAGGATCACAAAATTGATATGTCTATATCTTCCATATATGCACAAATTCTGTATATGTGCAAATTTTGCATATGTACAACTTTTGTGTACATGCCTATCTTCTCTACCACAAATATCAATGTTTAAGGATACACCAAGGTGGACAGAGCCCGAGAACTGGGTCCATGTGGATTACAAAAAGGGTGGTCTTTGTCTGCTCCAATAGGAAGAGATTCTCCATATTCCATCTCGTCCCTTAACAAAAACCTCTACCTCTGCCCCCAATTTGGATTCAATCTATTCTTCTCCATCGAAGAAGGGGAGAACAAGAATGGTTGCTTATAAACACATTCCATCCCAATTCCTCCAAACATATTTATTCAAACTCATTCATCTTTGCGGATAATGTGTCAGGTCCCTTGAATAACTCTTCTAATCCAAAATCAGTGAAACAACTAGATTGTGAGGAGAGTAGTGAACATATATAGAATTCGACTTTCATAAATACAATTGCATTTTTGTATATGTGTGATTTCCATATATGCACGCTTCCATTCTCTATGCATATACAAAATCTCCTGCAGACAAATTTTGTGCTCCCACATTTTCCCTTGTTCTTTTCCCTTTAGTGCTCCTGCACACAAATTTGGTGATCCAAGGTATCCGGTAGTGGCTAGAACTATCTCTGTCATGTAGAGGTCAAATCAAGGTGAAATCACTACAAGACTAGATTTAACCTTTAAGAGTTGATGATATCTAGGATCCAGGTATTTGGGGTGTGTTAAGATAACTTAAATTTGTGCATTGTTAGATGCATCTGAGGCTCGATTACCTTGTGATAGATTTGATTATTCAAACATGGAAAGGGTTGATACAAGGTTAAAGGTTGGATCAAAAGATGTAGTAGATTGTCATATCACTCATTTGTAGTAGTTCATATCTAGGGTCAGATTCCCTTTTTAAGTACCCTTGTATTTGGGCAGATTTACTTATAAGTATTGTATTCATGCATATGGGGTCTAAGGTTGGTTAACAAAATTTCCTTTGAGCATGGCCCGAATATGTCATAGGGCTAGATATCCTTTTCAAAGTCCATAGGTATCTAGGTGGATTTCCTTCTTTATATTGTGTATGGGCATCTAGGGTCTTACGACATATAAGAATAATTTCCCTCGGTGCAATCCGCATATGTTGCGGGGTCAGATATCCTTTCCAAATACCATTTGTATCCAGGAACATATCACCTCCATGTGGGATTGAATTTGAGTAAAACAGGATCTAGGGGTGACATGAGGATGCACACCTAATAATTGTTTGGGCTAGAGTAACTTTTAGTGCAAGTGAGATCCATAGATTCGGGGGTTCAAGGAGGTAAAAAGTTGATACAATTTTAAATGCATGTTAAATTTTCATGCTGTTTCTTTAGTGTATTTATTAAGTAGAAAATTGTCTATATACTTGATGATGATTATTCTTATGTTTTTCGAGTTTTATGAGTTTGAGGATCTTAAAATATTTCTAAGAATGCGTCCATGAGATTTATGTTATGTTGAAAAAAAGAGTGAAAATATTTTATTTTAATGTAGATTTATTAAAAAGTAAAATATATGTGAAAAGTGAAATGAACCATTATAGATAATGAAGCTTTCTTATACATAGTGAGAATGATATTTCATATCAGGAATGGTTTTAACACATATCTATGATAAGTTTCACTAATTAAGAATGCATGAGGATGCATTGTGTGACATAGGGAATGAGTTGATGGGCTCTAGGACCTCAACGGAGATCGATATCACACCCGAGAAGAAATTTGGGACTAGCGGCACCATTTGGTGGAGAAAAGACAGATAGTTGGGTGTGACACACCTAGGGAAAGGTTTGTCAACACTTTGTGCTCATACATAGGTTATGAGTAGTGAGCTCGCCTCATGGTACTTGCAATGGACAGTTTGGAAAACCTTATGCACATGCATTCAACATTGGGCTCCATTTTTAAATTATTGTTATATTGATTATTATGTTATATATTTATAAATGTGTTATTTTTATGCTATATATAGATATAAATATATAAGCTTTATAAGTATATTTGGTCTTGAGGCAGTGAGGTATGGTAAGCTTCCAATCATTTATTTGTAGACTGTTTGATTCACTAGAGGCGTTTCATCTTCTTTACAAGAGTGAACAAAGCTAGTTGCTATGTCAAGAAAAGTTATGTCTTCACCTATATTTGGATAAGATAACATAAGTGCTCTTAAAAATAAGGTGGTGACACTTAGAAAACAAGACTTAGGAGGATGCAACACTTAGATAAAACACAAATATAGTCAAGCAAAGAGCGTGACGACACTAGATAGATTGGAACAACAGTTATTTTAGGCTTGAAAATTGAATTAGACCAAAATTTTGGAGGGCCGTTGTCGCAACGACAAAAGAGTAGCACATAAGAAGCATAATATACACACTGATATCTCCAAATGGAATAACAATAAGGTTATGAAATTGATAAAAGTCAAGGTATTGAACCTAAGCTCCATCTCATTCTTGGTAGGACATGTGAAATTTGGAAAAAATCCTTACCTCTCGTGATCCCATCAAATATCACAGTACACTCATCAATTGTAGGCCTTGAAAACCACTTCCAAAGAGTCATGTATTGATACAGTGGTTGAAATTGTGTGTAAATTATGTATATGTGGATCTTCTATATATGCACAACTTTTGTATATTTGCATCTACCGTATATGTGCTTCATCCGTATATGTGCATATATTTCGTATATGCACATTTCTGGAAGTTGTGCATACATAGTAGATGTGCATATATGGTAGTTGTGCATATACAAAAGATATGCACATATACAAAAGTTACGCATATATGGAGGATATGCACATATACAAAAGTTGTGCATATATAGAAGATATGTGCATATATAGAAGCTATGTATATCTGAAGGTTGTCATATATACATATTACGGAAGTTGGGCACAAATTCTATATATGTGCATATACAAAAATTGCGCATAGATGGAAGATATGCACATATATCAAAGCTGCACATATATAGAAGACATATGCATATACAGAAGATATGTAAATATATGGAAGTCATGCATATATGGAAGAAGATATGCATATCATTCATATATTCACAACTTTATTATATGCACATGTTCCATATATGTACATCTACTATATATGTATAACTTCCATATATATGCATATATAGAAGTTGTTCACAACTTCAACCTCCGTATATGCACTAGTTCCATATATGAACAATTTTCGTAAATGTGCATATATGAAAATATACAGAAGATATGTGTATATCATATATGTGCATATATTTTTTATATGGACAACTTTCATATATGTGCATATATGGAAGTTGCACATATATGTTAATTTCACATATACATAAGTTACGCATATACGGATGACACACATATCTTCCGTATATGCACAACTTTCGTATGCGTGCATATCTTCTGTATATGCCCAACTTCTGTATATGTGCATATCTTTTGTATTGGTGCAACTTTCGTATATGCACATATCTTCCATATGTACACAACTTCTATATACTTTCATATCTATATAACAAAAGTTACTTAGGAAATATCTAAGTTGGGAACTCCGAAAATTTCAACAACATAAGTACTCCAAATAGAAAGATCACTTGGTTTTGGGTAATTTACTCATTAGGAAACTAACTTATAATAACCTAAATTTACATGAAATTCTAGCTCCAACAAGCTATCTTGCATGAAAAGAATTTTATTTTCCAATTTCTTTTTTAATTTTTAGTTTCGAAATGATGATTTTATATATTTATTTGGGAACATAATATTTATGTAAATCAACCAATTTTCATAGATACAATCATATTTTCTATTAAAAAATCCATACATGGTATGTAAAACGTATTAAATAGAATTACAATAATAATATAAATACATTATGCATTGTCTAGTAATTTAGAATTAGGAGAAGTTAGCATGATGTTCATATAATTTTTTAGGAGTTAACTAGGTTGAATATGCACATGTTTGCATGCAAATAGAAGTCACTTCTTAGTAGTAAATATATAAAAATAATAATAAAAGTTGTTTGAGTGATTTTTCTAAACAGTGGCACAAGTATCAAATTTTATGGGCCTTTATAAGATCATCCAATGCGCTGGATCAATAGGCTACATTATGGCTCTTCCAAATAGGCTACATGATGGCTCTTTCAAACCCACTGCAAGATTCATGTAGTGTTTTTTGTCTTCTTTGAGAAAAGTAGTAGGATTGAGGCACAAGTTGCAAACCAACAAATCAAAGCTTCAGGGAATACGTAGCATTTGGCTCCCACTGAAAATAATATCTTATACCAAAGAGCATTGCCTATGTCAATGCACAATCCACAAAGTACTAGCCTAGTGGAAAGACGTCAATCGGCAATCCACAAAGTGCTAACATAGTGGAAAGATCTACATTAAAAACATGCAACATGGGAATCAATAACAACTATATAACAATTTCCAAGAAAATTGCTACTTTTGAAAAATAAGAGGATGTTGAAATCTTATCCTAACCTCCTTACTTTTATGTACCTAAGAGATGGTCAATTAATGCGTGCACTCATCATTTTTAATAAATCCATTAAACAATAGTGGTTAATTACTTTACTTTAAAATATTGTATTTCTTAAATAAGACCATGAAATAATTGATATTCACCACATTAATATGAAGTTTATTATTGAAAATATATTTAAACAGTTAAAAAAACTATAGAGTGTTTGACAAATGCTTTAGCCTTTAGAGCTTTTCTTAATAAAAAATCATAAAAAATAAGTAAATATTATTTTAATTTTTCTAATTATCATAATATACTATTATATTTTCATATATTTCTTATAAATTTGTTAATCATAAAATACTTACAACTTTTATACTCTTTATTTATGTTTTAAATTTAAATATTAAAAAACATTATACTTAATTTTATTTACAAAACTTATATATTTATATTTATAAATAACATACAAATAACACATTTATGTATATGTGACATTATAATCCATGTAATAATAATTTAAATCATTTAACATATTATAAGAATCTATTTAAAAAACTTGCAACATAAACTCAATTATTTCTATTTCCACTACTACCAACAATGATAACATATCATAATGTATAATCTCACCAACCAACAAAACAATATTCAATAATAAGTGTTTAAACATTGCTTAGCATCTAGTTAAAAAGAATACATTGAAATCCTTTGCATTGAACTCCTTTAGCTCTCTTTTATTTAGTGTGGGTGTTTTATTATTTTTCTCTTTATGGTTTATTTTTAATTTACTTTGTGTTATCTTATTTATTTTTAAATTTTAAAATTTATTATTTTCCTTATAACATTTTATTATTTTCTTTATAACATTTTATTTTATTTATATATATATATATATTACTTAGCTCTCTTAGCTCATTTTTCAATTTTAACATTTTAATATCATATATATATATATATATATATATATATATATATCCACATTATCTTTTATTGCCTTTCACTTTAATTCTTTTTATTATTTAAAATTTTTATCATCCTTCCTCTACAAGGAAGTATTCCTATTCATCTCAAAATATAATTTTATTTCATGATACAAATCATAAAAATCTAGTTATCTAACTTAGTATGCACATGCTAATTTAAATATTAAAGATTAATTTAATTTTAAATGATATTTAATATTCAAAATGTTTTTCACTCGAATATAATATCAATAATCATGAACATAATATCAACAGTGATGGTTAACCGAAACATTAAGAAGTGAAAATACATTGATTCAAAGCAAACAATATCCCAATTAAAGTACATGCAGTACATTTATATAAAATTTTAAATAACCATATTTTACAAATTAAATAAAATAGTTATAGAAGTGATTGGTTGGAAAATAAAATAAAAGTTAGTGTATCTGCGTTAAATTTGGAATTTTTTAGATATATTTTTCAAATGAATTTGCTTTGAATGAGATAGAAATTTATTAGGATTATAAGTTTAAATTATAAATTCTTTATAACCTAGTTTTCCAAAAAAATTTCCAAAATACCAAATCCATGTTATAATAAAAACACATTTTTTAAACAATAACATATTGGGATTTGATAAAAATAATTTCACAAATTTCTATAAAATTTTAAAAATAACCCAATAAAAACACTTAGAATCCAAAATAAAATAATTATAGACTTAAATATCCAAATACCAAATAACGCCATAAACAAAGTAAACACGGGTAACCAAAATAACCACTTAGAGCTTATTATATTATATCACAAGATGCCGAAACTTAAATCAAAGACGAAAGGAAACTCGAGATTTTAAGTAGAACAAACTAATTTACGGTTAGGAAAACACGAAACAATAGAGGAGACGCTAGTTAGAACAAACTGGGTCACTGTAACGAAAACACTAAAGTCATTGTCTTCTTAGTTTTTCCCCACTGTTTGTCTGCAATCGTTTATAAATATATTTGTAAAGATCAGATCCATCCATGGATGGTCCAGCTGCAACTCTTCAAAGGCTATGTCATACAACTCATGGTTGAGATCACTAACAATAACATTCATAGAGGCCTCTCTTGTTCTCTCCAAATCATACAAGTAATCAATCGTCAAAACTTCAACACAGTTGTTCTGGTTCACAATTCCTGGAAATTTCACTAGGAACAACTTCACTTAGTAGAAATGGGCAAGCTTCACAACCTCTCTGTAATTCGCCTACATTTATTAAGAGCTCACCTTTCTTCAGAGTTCACCTAGGTAGTGTACTCTGAATTTCAGAAACGTTTTGAGACTTTCACCACCAACTTCTTGAAACCTCAGTGCTGGGCAAATGTAACACAAAAACCATGGGTGGAAACCCAACAATGGTTTTGTTGTCAGTGCATTTCAAAAATTTTGAGGGCAATTTGAAATTCAAATTTCAATGTTTGGAGGGTTTTCAAAATTTAAGTAAGCTTCTCATTGATGGGCACAACATATTTTTTAACTCGTGGTATATGTATCGTATACAAAGGGGCATCCACGCTCCAAACTCAAGTTTGAAATTTTAAATAGAGGGACCTCGAAGGTAAGGTAACAAATATCCAGACGATATGCATTAATGAAGGAATCAGAGCTACCAAGCTGCCTGGAAATAGGGGAGAGCCGTGAAGGTGTTAGAAGCCGAAAAATGTTTGACCATTGCACGGCCAAGTGCTGTCAAATCTATCCATGGCCATGTATGGTGAACCAGCGCAGGGGTTAAATTTGACGGATGACCCTACCCGTCAAGGAATTTTTTTATGACTTTTTTATTTTTAAATTGGCCATCCTATGACTTTTAAAATTTATTTGTACAAGTTTCATCTAATTTCAAATTGTACTCATAATTGTTCAAATTTTCCATTCTTTGTTGTACCATTTGGTTCAATTCTCATTGCTACACTTTGTTTTGAGACTTGTTGATCAAATTTTTCTGATCAAATTTTTCTGCAAATATTCCAAATTGTTCAAATGTTTTGAGTTTTTTTTTGTTTAAAATGGAAATAGTGATAAAATAGATGGGAAATATATATAAAACAACAAAAAATAATATTATGAAGTGAAAATATATATATTCATAGTTACTTTCACATGAAAATAATGATGTTAATATTGTTGCAACAAATTTGACAAAAGTAATTCACTCATACATACCATGTTTTCTATTTGAGTCACTACCATGTTAATCCCATTAAAAGAACAATAGTTGTGAAATAATTTTGAAACCAAAAACATATCTTGAATATTAATAAAATGTTTGGTCACATTTATAAAAATAAATCAATATAATGATGTGCATTGTTGATTAATAGACAGTTGATTCTCAATGGAATAAACTTTTCACAGTAAAATAATTTGTGTTCATGTAGAGTCTCGTAACTTGGCGGGCACTGGGCAGCGCAATAGAATGTCATAAAATTATTATTATTTTTACTTCAGTAAAAAACCCTGGTGGATGCGAACTGAAATATATGAATAAAGAATAGAATGCCCCTCGTAGGAGGCGACTCAGAACTACCAGTTTCAAAATATCAGGATGACCAAATCGACCTCTGTTTTCCTTGATTACGAGTCGCACTGGTCTGAACCACCCTTCGAATTCAAAGCTGCTCCAGAGAAGCCAGAAATTAGTTGAAGATTTGGTCATGTGGGGAAAAACCACAGATTTGGTCAGGGTGGGAAAAGCCACACTCGACATTATTGTTTTATAAATTGAATCTTTTGAAAATGAGGGGAGAGAATTTGGTATTTCTTTTCCCAAAGCAAAGAAAATGAAATTTTCAATTCCGTTGAAGATTTGGTCATGGTGGGAAAAGCCACAATGGACATTACTGTTTTATAAATTGAATATTTTGAAAATGGGGGAGAGAATTTGGTATTTCTTTTCCCAAAGAAAAGAAAATGTTGAAAGGCCAAATGGCATGGTCTTCGATTTGCTGAAAAAACTTTGATTCCAATGATTTTACAAATAAAATAAGCAATTCAGATATGAAAAAAATAAAAAAATAAAAGATCAGGGGCAGTGGGGAATAAGTAACCAAGACAAGCTTGATGGCTTGGGTTTCCTGTTTTTTATTGGGCCTTGCTCCTATGTATACCTGATTTAATTCGATAGAAAACCGTAACCAACTGCTAAATCCCACGACCAGCCTTAACAATGTTCTGAAATTTTAGCACGGACAAGAAAAGTTCTTACCTTGCTGTTGTCCTGTCTTGCAAGATAACATAAGCATTCCATTGCTTTGAGTTGAATTGACTCCCATTGAAACGATGTTAATGCTAATAGTCTGGGGATCAAATTTTTCTCTTCAATTATCTGACTAAAGGAGCTCCTTTCCGGGCATAAATTACAGAGCTCTACGAGGGCTGCCTTTATCTCTTTTTCACCGCCTCCTCTAGGCGAGACCAATGTCTTTGCTGCATTTTCTAATCTGAATTTGGCATTGTTCTCCTTCCACTCCTGTATGAGCTCCCTCAGACTACGGTTAGGAGTCAAATGCTTAGTCATGAGCTCGCATTTCTTGCCACTCTCAAACCACTTTTCGATGGCAGATCTTTCATAAGTAATCCCAAACTCCAAATTCACTAGATCCTCCATTATTGTGTCCTCCAGTGGGAAATAGAAATGTGAAGGCGTAACAGACTGGTAATCAGGAGAAGAGAATGGAGCAGAAACTATACCAAACCTGCCTAGAAATTCCTGTATTTGATCAAGCATGTAAGCCTTGGCCCTCTGTTTCTCATTCTCGAGGTCTTCCTTCTTCGTTCTTACAACTTCAATCTCAGACTGTAGAAAGCACTGGTCTGTGGGCACACCCATGGCGTTGGCCACTTGTACAATTAACTGCAAGACTTGCTGGCTGTCATTGTGCATCTCTTTCATTTCTCTCTCGGTCTCACTTGCAAGGGACTTGCTTCCAACCCCCCCGGAACTTCGCGTTCCTCATGGTCTCACACAGAGCAACTGTTTTCTCCTTGATCTCCAGTGAAACGTCCAGAGTAACAATCCTGAGAGCATTCAAAGACCGTTCTATTCCTTGAGTGATTTCCTTCATTTCATCCGGCAGAATCATGCACTTGAGAAACAAATACATCCAGCTCCCTGAAGTATATGTGTTTATGCGCTTGGAGGCATTGTTCAGCTATGTTTGCAGGTGTTCCAGCGGAACTCTTAGAGAGTTTGAAGACCGATGAATGTTTCTCTGTCACAGCTCTAATAGAATCGACTCTATTTATTTTGTTTATATGGCTTGAAAACTCCCTGAAACTCCTCTTTGCAAACAACACTTTGTGCGCTGCAATGCTTGTGTCTTTTATTTGCATCAACAACCTTCCTATCAGATCACAGGCAATGTTTACGCCTATTGAAGCCAGCGCGCCTGTCATTTTGATGAATTGCTTTGTGGGTCTCTCTGCCTCCAACTATATTCTAAAGGGGGTAAATAAAGGCATGCTCCCCTTAAATATAGTTGTACGAATGTCCATAGCATGACTGCAAATGCCAAGGCAACTGCAAAAAAATGCCTCGCATTTACAGTGAGGCTGAAGTGGGTCCTTTTTGAAACTTCTTATGCCCAGCCCTGTGCCGCCGTCACTGTCCTTTGTCAGTAAATGCTAAACTTGCAAGTTGCCAGAGATTATATGTTATATAAAATTATATATCTTAACTTGGACCTTTTTGAAACTTCTTATCCCCAGCCCTGTGCCGCGGTCACTGTCCTTTGTCAGTAAATGTTAAACTTGCAAGTTGCCAGAGATTATATGTTATATAAAAATTATATATCGTAACTTGCAATGTTAAATATATATATATATATAATTTATAAAAAAAAAAAAATTAAACTTTTAATTTTTTAATTTTTAAACATGGGCTTTTTTAAAATTAATATTAATGGCAAATTACACATGACGTGGAGATTTAAAATTAAAACATATTTTATGAGTAAAAAAGCTAAATACAGACATACTGCGTCAAATTTAACCCCTGACCCAGCGTCCATAGGGGCATTAAATGCCCTATGCCACGCTGGTTAGCAGGGCTACAACATGTTGCATCTTAACGTACGCCATGTTTGCAGCTTGACAAGGAGAACGATAGGAATTTGAAGACATTCTCGCCGATATTTATATTGGTTGTCGATCCGTCCCCAAATATTTCCGGCCTGAATCCGAAAGCCTCGCTACACAATTTGGGGTAATGCGCAAGACCCCATATGTTGACAAACATAACGCATTTAGAGGGGATTCTGTAGCTTGTAACATCAACAACCTCTTCATTAAGATGGCGATCTGTAAACAAAATCGGTGGATGGAGACGAAGAACTTCCTTCATGACGCAATCCAGGTATGGAATCTGCAACATGTCGGATTCATCCACCAGTCGACCATCGCCACAACTCTGTCTATTTTCCCTTCCATTTCCCTTCCAGTTTTTTCCAAACCCTTTGGTTTTGAATCAGCTCTGCCATTACCCATTCAATTCTAGTAGTCATAATATCTATGCAGAACAACAACACATCCTGACAAACAAAAACACAGATTCAGACTAAGCGGTAAATTGCAAAGTTCGAAACAAATTGAAGTAGCCTGTCGTCGTTAATCGCAGAAGGGATTTTTCTTAGAGTTATTCTTGGCCTTGGAGGACAGTAGAATAGGAACAAAATCCTTGGTCTCCTCGCATATGATTCTTTTCTCAGGTCATGCCTATGGTCATATATTACGAGCCTTTAAACTCCAATTTTTTGCTTACTCTTTTGACCCTTCAATCGTAGCCCTGCAAATCCAGCCAATTCAGAAGAGGAACAGAAAGTCACTAACAATTAAGGCGTAGATGAGAACCACAACCTCTTTCAAGTCTTCCATGAATGATTCCATTTCCTTCACTATAGGATGGTGGGACTAGGTATATTTTCTTCCAAATAGCATCGAGGATACAAAAATGAAACAGAGAGCAATCTCATTTTCGCGCTCAATTTTTCAATTTGAAATCCCTAGGCACCAAGGTATTTGAAATCCATGGTGTGTATGTAGCATGGGATACATTTAAGTTCACGTCTTATCCACCACCGGTTTCGAGGAGTCATAGTTAGATACATTTAAATCAGAAGAGCTGTCGGGTTGCCAAAATATTGGGCAACAAATAACTAGCCTACTATCGGGCATTTAATGCCCCAACAGAAACTTTTCACTATACATACTTAGAAAACTCCTATTTCCAATTCTGTACTACATACTTAGAAAACTCCTATTTCCAATTCTGTAAAAAAGTACATGAAGCCTGACATATGAGGCAAATAGCCCTCGGCCTCTCTCTTCATACCCATGGTGGCCACCATACATTGGAATCTACATGCCAGATCGGAGATGTGACCGGTGGAGGGACCCGCAATCAATGCAGTATACCATCCACCAATGTCCGACGCTGCTTCATCTCTAAACCATCACCTTCACCAAATTTTGAATTTTATAATGGCGCTCCAGATTGGAATTTTGAATTTCGGAACCCGCCCTGCCATATTTCGTTATAGTGGGCAGTAATCGATTGCCCGAAGTTCCACATTTGTTCCGTTGAAGGGAGACGGGATCTTGAAATTCCGAGAGCCATGGCCATAGACACCATACAGATGGCGATAGTGGCAATGAAGATAAGATCGGAGGAGGGGACTGCAAAGACGAGGCATCGTCAGCTACGAAGGAAACACCTTTCAGAGGCGTGAGGAAAATTCCATGGGGGAGATTCGCCGCCGAGATCAGAAACCCCTGGAAGAAAACCAGAGTCTGGCTCGACACTTTTGACACCTCGGAGGAGGTGGTCAGAGCCTACGATAACGCTGCTAGACACATCAATTCGTTTGGGTAAAGGTTGCTTTGCCAAATTATTTTGGATCTCTTCGGATAAGAAACCCTTTCAGGATATATATATTTAATTGTTTTCCGAGGGATTTATAGTGATTTTGAATCAGTTGAAGATTCTATGAACTTCGATTGTAGTGGATTTGAAGGTGTTTGCTAAACACTTAGTTACAAACTTCTATTTTGCTCGGTGAAGAATTTTCCAGCTGTACACTAAAATCACCCTCCACAGTACAGGTTTAGCCTAACAGTCGAGTAGAAAATGCCAGAACAAACTAAACCATCAATCTGGTTAAAAATGTTATGAAATTTAAATCAACCGTTTAACAAAGACTGAAAAGTATGAATGAAACTCAGAAACAATTATCGAGGCTTCTAAATATTTTGGAGAGAGATTAAGTTAACCAAAGAGAAAAATTCTGAACAATAATTTTAAATATTTATCTCTGTTTTCTTGTTTTTTTTGCGATGACTTCCAGTACTATTCATATAATTAAGAATTAAATTTCTTGAAAATTTATCATTTATTCTTCCTTATTCCTGTTTTCTCTTATGAATTATATTACTATTTATACCATTAAGAATTACATTTTTTTAATTTTGGGAAAAGTGGCATAAAATTCATATTTTACTTCTAAAAAAATATTAATCATAAATAAATCTTTTTTCCATTTATTTATTTTACTTCTAAAAAAGAAATATTAACCATAAATAAATCATTTTTCCATTTATTAATTTACCTACTAACACTTCAAAACCTCTCATTTTACGAAGGTTAATTAGTGAAAATTTCAAAGCCTCTCATTTTACCTAAAGAGGTTAATTAGTGAAAATTTCAAAACCTCTAATTTTATACATAAAAAAAAGTTACATATAAAGTAAAAATATAATCTTTGGAAAATTCAAAACTATTATTTATTTATTAATGGTTTCCTAAAATCTCATGGTGTTCAATTTACATCAAAAGGATGGGTGTGAGCTTAAAAAAATATTGTTCTAATAGAGGGAAGTTCAATTTTTACTTCTAGTTTTTTTAAAATTATCATTTCATATACAAAATTAACAAATTTATTTTATATTATAATTATTTTAAAAAATATATTTATAAACCATAAATAACATGTTTTTTATATTATAATTTTTTTAAAAATTACAAATTTATTTATATTATAAGTATTTTTAAATTATATTTATAAACAATATATAACAGATTTTTTTTATATTATAAGTTTCTTAAAATTGTTATTCATAAATAAAAACTCGACCAATTTTAATTATATTCATAAACAAAAATCCGCAAATTTTATTTTATATTCTAAGTATTTTATAAATTATTATTATAAACAAAAGCTCACATACTTTATTTTATTTATAAGTTTCTTAAAATTATTGTCCATAAATAAAAACTCACCAATTTTATTTTATATTAAAACTAGTTCCTAAAATCATTGTTTCATTAACAAAAAAAAGTTAATCATAAATTTTATTTTATATTAATCAATTTGTTATATATGAAATATTGTTTTTTTCTTATGTTTGGTAGATCCTCTTTTTTCATTAAATATAGAGAAAATTTACACATAGATTGGCTAGGTGGCCTAGACTTTCCCAGTGAGAAATCAAGTTTGTTGGCAATCTATCTGCATTGTATTCTATCCAATATCAAAAGATTTTAACTCTTTCTACCCAAGCTATATAAGTCTCACATTCTTGTCCAAACTCTAGAAATCGACATACATATATATTTGCATAAGGAAATGTAAAAGTTATCTGCATATATAAACAAAACCATGAGAAGTAGGCTTGCTAGTCATGTTGTGCAGCAGAAGTTGATTCCACTAGCATCAGATCCTTGGCATTCGTCCTTGGCAGCTCGGTCTGGACCAAGATACAAGGCAAGTGCCTTTCAAGTTGGCCAAGTTGAACATTCTGCTTGTGCAATTTAAACTACACCTTCTGGAATTCCTGTTTGTAATTCGGAATGCCTTGGAAAGTAATAGCCATGCCCATCGAAATCTGTTCCATAGCCTTTCCCAACAGGCTTTTCATCAACCAACACAAGTAGAGGGTTTGCTTGAATTAAGTGATTCCGCCCCTCAATTTTCTAGGATTCGGTACAAGAGACCTCCAACCTTCCAGTTCTTTGTCCATCTCACTCTCCTGCTTCACTTCTTCTTCCCAATCCTCCAAAAGTTTGTGAAACTCCTCATTAGTGCCTTCTCGGTAGGCAACTGTCGCTTCACTTATTAACCTTTAAACAGATTTCCTGCTTTTGCGTCCCTCTGATAGCTCTAGTTCGGTGTCCTTTCTGGTTGCTTAAGGCCTCCTTCCACAACCATAGGTTTTTGCAGGACGTTCCATGGTCACTTTGACCCAACCCTGTACATTGCAACAAACCGAAATCTAGTTAAAAGTCAACATAATACAACAGGGAGCTTTCACACATGTGGTAGGATTACAGCACACCAACCCACCTTCATCACATCTTCCATTACCAGTTGCAGTGTTAGGCCCTTCGGAGTCGCAAGTCAATTCCCTGGAGGGGGCTGACCCATAACCAACACCAGCGATTACACTTCGCCTTAGACACCTCCTCTCAGTATAAATCTTCCTTGCTTCTTCTCCCCGATCCCGGGTTGATAAACGCAGCCACTTACCAACTATCAGCTGACCCTCATTACCATACCCTTTCCCCTCTACCTAGGACACGAAAGGAGGACCAAACCCAATCGTCCACCCATTCCTGAGCCCCATGATGCCACAAAACAAAGCCCTTTGTACAGTGCCAACAGAATTCCCACGCAGGAAAGGAGAACTTCAAAACAAAGAGAAATGGAGGGGATGCCTATCGAGTGCAAGAGATAGACATAGAACCAAGCAAATGCCACTAGCCTACGCCCCAACGCTTCTCAATTTTGCAATCCTCCCCCATAATTCCTTCCCTCTCCCTTAAACGAAAATGAGAGTAGGTCAACATTACGAGAGTGGAGAGATAGCTAAGTACATACCCGTTAACCTTCGCACACAGTTAATAGACTTGTTGTTGTTGGTGGTGCCACAGAACTAGCTTGTCGCACTAGTCTCCTCGTCTACAATCACTTTGATCAACACCAACCTTCCCTCCTTCACAGACACAAAAACCAACATTGTCTTTACTCTCGTTGTCACCTTTCTGTAAACACTGCATACCATGATGCAAGGGGACACCACACCCATTTCCTAGAGCGTGTGGGGTGCAGTGGTATTGTACACTATGGTACAGACCATTAATCCCTAGTTTGAGTGCTTAACTGTCGGCTCACACCCTAATCGGGGTCTTGGCCTATTGATTGGCGATGTTGAAGTCTTTTCTTATGATCCTGCACTAGGATTTCATCTAGGGATCGATACCTGTAGTCCTAGGGTTGAACTGGCCATAGTTTTTCCACATGGTTGTTTTGGTGGTTACAACCCGAATTGACTAGGAAGTCTGCCCCTTTATTTCCTTCTCTTCTGACATAATTGACCATGATATAGTCAAACTTGTGAATCAACTCTCCTATTTCCTGGATCAATCTGGCAGTCCTCCAACTGTGGCTAAGCTTATCCCATTTCGATCTATGGTTCAACTTTGTCAATGTGTCAATGACCAGTCTAGAGTCTCCCTCCACCACTAAGTTTTTGTATCCCATGCGAATGACTATTTGCAGGCCTTGCTTTGTTGTCGCAATTTTGCTTCGCTATTGCTGGCGAACCCACAAGAGTTTGCATAAATTAAACGAGTGTTGGTCTCAGAATCCTTGAACAGACCACCTAGACCAGCTGGTTTTGGATTACCCTTTGAGACCCCATTGAAACTTCATTTTTAAATCACTCCCCCGGAGCTGTGAAATGGTCCAGAGATGTCATACCCACCCTGCATTTTTTCCAGGGAGAAGGAGCTACCCTTTGTGGTGATAAATTTAGTTTTTGTAGAAGTCAAGCTTCCTAAGGGGGTACCTACCGATCCTCCTGATGCCATTTCTCCACTAAGATCATTTCCCTGATGTTCTAAATGATTCCTTTCCAAACTTTTTCTTGGGTTAAGGATTGATTCTTGAAAATTCAGCGATTTCGCTCCTTCCATATAGCCCATAGATTTAGTCCTAAGGCCAGTCCCTATGCTCTGTTTACTGCCAGGCTGAAGAGTACATGACTTCTCCAGAGGGAAATTGTTTCTCGGATACTATGGTGATCCCGATCAATTCTTCCAAAAACTCCTTGCAGTTGCTTGCATTTTTGTTATGAAAACTGGCATGTATTGAGCATATGTTCAAGGTCTTCACTATGATGTTGGCATAACCAAGAGAGTGAGGTTCCATGAAACCCCGTTTTTTGGAGCTGATCCCATGTTAAGATGCACCCTTTACTTACCAACCACAAGATGTGTGTCACCTTCGCCAACCACCCTCCCTTCCATATATTTTTCCATATTATTCTCTATCCTTCCTGGGCTTGCCCCATCTATAAATCGTATGCCTCTTTGATGGTAAGGGTACCTTTTGTAGTATATCCCCATCTTAGAATATTGGGGCCATTTAGGACAATTAGTTTTCTAGATCGTAGTTCTTTATTTAGCTGATTCTATTGCTCAGCCTTAGTGGCCTGAGGTCAATCTTCTTTCTTCTTCTTTCTTCTTCCATATTCTCCATTTTCCCTCCCCTTGTTCTTCTTTCCATAATTGTTCCACCAAATGGGTGTTCCTAACTCTAGCGTATGTGAGTATTTCTCTCAGATCCTGCTTTCAATCAATTGTTCTCTTTGTTTCTAGGAGTCGTGCTAGAATTTTGTTGTTTTGTCGTTGCATATTTCCCAGAAGGCACGCTAATGGATCAAATTCCTATTTTGGGTGGCCAGGTTCAAAACTGTCGATCCTTTGGAAGGGTCCCAATATCGTAGAATGTCTTTGGTTATCTCCAACATGTTATATTTTCTTGTCCATATTTGTTTCTAGAGGTCCAACCCTCCACCTATCCATCTCCACCATAATTTTTCTCCCATAACTTGGTTCAAAATGTAAGGGATTTTGAGGCCTAGTCCCCCTTTCATTTTATTTTTCATAAGGGTCGACCATGAGACCAAAGCCCTTTTCTTGACTTGTTGTGCACCGCCCTAAAGAAATGTTTTAAATATGTCAACCATTTTGGAGCATGTCATTTTCACGAAAACCTTTCCAGAGATTTGTAAATTGGGATAGATTGAAGCACAACTCTGAGGAGGATTGTCATACCTTTTAAGTTGAGGAATCTGAAGGCCCAACTATTGATCTTTCCTCAAAGATTTTGTAGGATAGTTTTCCAATAGGAAGTCTTCAAGGAGTTCTCAGATATGGCCATTCCTAAGTATTTAGATGGGAGGGAGCCAGTTCCAAACCCTAATATCCTGGTAAGGTATGCTCGAACATTCCCCTGGGTGTTAAAAATTAAAATACATGATTTCTCATTGTTTATCATTGTCTTGGAAGCCTCCATGAAGGTGAGAGTAACCTATTTTATTCGTCGAGCTTCTCTCAAGAAGACATGACAAAATAGCATGATGCCATCTACGAATTATTTGTGTGTAATGGCTAACTCATTACCCCAAATACTCAGACCTCGAAACCTTGAATCACGAACTTCATTTTTAATGAAACGTCCTAGCCCTTCTGCCACAAGCATAAAGAGGAAAGGAGATATAGGGTCTCCTTGTCTTAAGCCATGGAATGGATTGAAGATAAGGATGGGAGAACCATTAAGCATGGTGGATATAACAAGGGGAAATATCATGTCATATATCCAATTTATCCATCGTTGATCAAATTCAAAAGCTTTGATGATGCTATTGAGGTAGGCCCAACTTAAGCAGTCATATGCCTTAGAGAGATCCAACTTAATCATCATCCCTGTGAACTTTCTCGTCTTTAGTGAATGCACTATTTCTTGAGAGGCTACAAACCCATCCAGGATTTTTCTACCTTCCATAAATCTAGTTTACTCAGGAGATATGAGGTTGGGTAGCAAGGGTTTAAGACGCTTTACAATAACTGTAGCAATTATTTTTTTTATAGCATTACATAACGCAATGGGGTGAAACCCTTGCAGATTTTTAGATTTCGAAGCTTTATGAACAAGAGCAATGAAAGTGGCATTAAGAATAGGGCATACCTTCTCATTCCGATGTGATTCCCCCACCACCTCCATAATTTCCTATCCCATGAAGCTCCAAATTTCCTGGAAGAACTCTGTTGTGAACCCATTTGGGCCAGGGGCCTTATTTATTTGCATTCCTTTGAAAACTTTTTTGACCTCATCTAATGTGGCTACTCACATCAGTGCTAGACTCTAATCCCAGGATACAAGTTGTGGTAATCCTTTGGATAGCTTTAGATTGATCCTCTGGTGGCTCTGTGAGGAGGTCTTTGAAGTGGTTCACCAGTAACTCCTCCATTTCCTCATGTTGAACCCTATGATTCCCCTGCACATCTTTCAAAGAGTATATTCAATTGTGATGCCTATGTTGGTCCATGGTTTTGTGAAAGAAATGATTATTTATTTCCCCTTCCCCTAGCCAGTTCACCCTTGATTTTTGTTTGCAGAGAATTTCCTCCTATTTTCTTGTTTCCTCCAACTGGTTGATTAACTGCCCTTCTTCTTTCACCAGGTTATCTAATTTCCCTTCTTGTATAATTTTTTGTTGAAGCTCTCTTGTTCAACTGATGTTAGGCATTCATAATATGTCAAAATTCTTCCTTGTTCCATTTTTGTATCTTGTGCTTTAGTTCCTTCAACTTTAGTTGGAAGGTGTGCATGTAGTTCCTCCCTTTCTCTTCACTCTTCCCCCACCTTTCCTCAATTTTTTTTAGAAGATTAGGATCTCTTAACCAAAATGCATCAAATAAGAAAGGGTGGCTCTTAGGTCACACCTTCAAGTCTATCTCCAGTCTTATCAGCTAGTGATCAGAGTCCATAAACGACAGGATCGAGGCTTCCATGAATATGTCCCTTCTTATGGCTTGCCCTGAAATCAAGTATCTATCTAGGCGAGAGGCAATATGGTGGCTTCCTCCCTGCCTATTATTCCATGTATAAAATCCATTAATCATTGGTAAATATACTAAGTGAAACTCCACTATGAGGTCTTTGAAGGCTTCCATATCAGCTTCAGTTCGTCTCATTCCTCCCTTCTTTTTAGCTAGAGAGGTAATCATATTGAAATATCCTCCTACAATCCATAAGTCATCTCGGTATAGGTTCCTCAGTTTTGTCAAATTCTGAATAAATGCCCCTTTTTCCCTTGGAATGTGGGGTCCATAGACCCCTGTGAGCAGAATCCATTCTTTGAATCCAATATGCCAGAATTTGCCTGAGAGTATTTTTGGCAGGCTGATCTATTCATCAAACATTATCTCTCAAGGGTTCCATAGGATCGCAAGCCCTCCCACATTGCCATTTGCATCATGAGCATTTACTTGATACTGGGGTTTGAGGTTTTCCAAAATTTCCTTCTACTTTCTTTCATTAATCATTATTTCCTATATTATCATGATGTTAGAATTATCTTTCTTTAATCTCGCCCCTTTGTTGTTGAGGCCTCTTATATTACAGGATGTAATGATCATTTCAATGGTCTGTTGGGTTGATGGAATACTTCTGAAAACAATACTACCTTTCTAGAATTTACTAGTAGCTCCCCAACCATCTGGATGGACTCATTCAAAGTTCTTCGTTCACGCTTCTTACCCCCTTTTCGTTGGGGTCCTAGATCTTGGATTTGGCTCACTTGGGAGCCTGGATGTTCTGGTTGAACTATGATAAATGTACCTTATTTGGATTTGTATTGTTGGAAGGTTTCCTTATATAATTGCTTCTGGTCTTCTGGAATGAAATGTTCATCTAATTGCCTCCATTCTTGTACTAATCATTTCATCACTTGTTCCTCTACACTAAGATCTTCCTTTTGGCTTTATTTTCCTTGAGGTTCCATTGCCGCTTTCCACTTGGGCTTGTTTCCCTCTGAGGGGTTTTTTTGGAGGTTTTCCATTTCCATTGGATTGTAACTCCTTCCTCCTCCTCCTATAGGACTTCATAGCAGTTCTGATTGCATTTCTCTTTTTTGTTTTGTGCAGATCACTAGTTTTCGAGATGCCTCTAATTTCTTTTCCATCGATGGACCTCTTGGAACCCTTCCCCATCTTCTCTTGTGGTCGTTTCCCCTTATTATTTTGCATTTGTAGGGCTTTCGTTATGGCTTACTAGGAAATCTTTATACAAGTGCCCATATTGATGGAAAATCTGACATCTGAAAAGGATGTTCTAATAGTCCAAGGGTTGCTACCATGCCTCATCATGGTATTCCAGTTCTACAAAATCTAGCAATGGCTCTGTGATGTTCGTGTAGATGCAGATTCTAGCATAGGAGGTGTACCTTTCCCATCGCGTAGAGTCTGCAACCTTAATGAAGGTTCTAATAGAGTTTCCAATCCCCTCTAGGAGTTATGGGTCCCATAAATCCATTAGGAGGGTGAATAGTCGAACCCAAACTGGGGTAGCGAGGATATTTTCCTGATCTGGGTTGGAAAATTCCTCCCAGTGTCTTATGAAAATCCCCGCATTGTTGAAAAAATAGGGTCCGTCCTCAAAAAATTTCTCTTTGTCCTCCAGGTTGGAGAATATCACTACAAAGAATCCTTTTACTCCAAGTTCGAGATCAATGTGGCCCTTCGGCTGCCATCTAATATGGATCCATTTAATCATCTCCTTTTCTATTGCCTACGCTCCAATAAATTTGCAGATGAGGGCATGATCCTTCATATACTTTCTATATTCCTCCAGCTTGTTATTGGGAATTACGAATCTTAGTTTCTTGGCAGCCCATGGTAGGCATTGGCCTCCCAGACCCACCTTCCATTGTGCTCCCAAGACTGAAGGTCCTTTATCGCGGTCGTTGTTGTTACCTATTGTCGCTCCATGCAGATTGGATTCCCCTACCGCTATGTTTTAGTGGGAGGGGATCTCTCCCCTCTTCTAGGGCGCTCATGACCCCAATCAGTAGTTCTGTAGTATGATGTTGTTGTAGAGTCACTTATTCTCCAAGGATTCCTGCAGGTTTGTTAGAGTTGACTGGTTGAAAACCTAACCTTAGTCATCTCTGTTTTCTCTACTATTAGAAGCAACTATTATATATGACATATTCTTATTCAAGTGATATAGCTTGTTAAAATTTTATCATTTGATTTTTTGCTTTTTTTCTTATTTACATAATTAAAAGTTAGCTCTTTTAAATTTGTGAAAAATGAATATCCAAATTAAACTTTATTTTAATATTAAAAATACATTTCATGTACACAAATTCCCAAAAGTCATTTTATATTAAAGAAATAAACTATAAATAAGATAATCTTGTTAAGTGGTTAAAATTTCATTTGTTCTATGTAGAGTTTTCTTCCAGGATTATCGCATCCATAATTATTTGTATCAACGTTTCGAGTCATCCACCATGGCTCATCATCATAGATCAAAAAATATATAAGCTATATCTTGACGGAATGAATAAATAGAAGTGTGAGATGGTGATGGAACGAGAATAATAATAACCAACATGACTTAGGTTAGGTTTAATTAATAATTAATAAAATTCTATAATTATTACAGTGAATAATTTTATAAAAAAATTGAATTTTAATTTAACATTAAAATGACTTCAATTATAATTGATATTAATTTTATTTAATTATAATATAGAATTTTATTAAATTCTTTTTTATAATTATTATATTTAATCCCAGAATTTTTATGTGTTATTTCTAATTAATTTTTTATATGATTAGAATTCTAAATAAAATCCTTACAAAAATTTTAATTTTTAGAAATATAATGGTCATAGAATTAATTGAATTAAAGATTGAAAATAATTTAATTTAATTTTAACTATAATGAGTTTTATTCCATTATAATTTTATTAGGAATATTATCAATAATTTTACCATTACTTAAATAATAATTAATATTTATTATAATAATTTTTTTTTATTTTTACTTTTTATTTTAGATTGATTTTAATTTAATTTTATTATTTTAGAATTTAATTAAGAATGTTATTAGAATTTCTATAATATTAGCATTTTATCTTTTTTTATGAGGATCATTTTGAGAAAGAGAAAAACCATCTTATGAATGTATTAAGAAAATGGATACAATAAAAACTAAGTGATCAAAGCCTTTAAGAATGCTGAGAATCCAAAAAAACAATCACTGGATGATCATGTCAGTAAGGTTCATCTCCTCTACATATTAGGCACTATAGACAAAATTGTGTATATTTTAAAGAAGAAAAATATTAGAGCCACTTTTAAACCCATGAATACCATCAGTAGATGCCTTAAATCGATCAAAGATCCCGTTGATCCCAAATGCCACAAATGAGTTTACATGGTTCCTTGTTCAGGCAGAAAAACCTACATAGGGGAAATCGATCGGTCTATCCTAACTAGGATTCAAGAACATGTTGCTGACATAAAACACAACCACTCAAAAACCTCAGCTCTAGCTAAACACACGAGTAAAACCAATCATCATGTCTGTACTGAAAACTCCAGAGTGGTGGCCAAAATAGATCATTATCACCATAGAAAATTTAGAGAAGCTATAGAAATAGGAAAACACCAGAACAACCTCAATCGTGATGAAGGATGGAAAATAAGTGACAATTGGATTCCTACCTTAACCTCCTAAATCACCCTCCCCACACCATTTCCTAGCATATCCTCTTTTTAGTAGACCTTTCACCCTCATCTCTAAACCTCACTTCTCTCTACACCTCACTCTTAATTAATCACAACCCTAATTTTAATTCTTAATTAATTTTTAATTATTTCAATCTGTAAATTTAATTAATTTTAGTTATTTCAATCTTTAATTTTGAAATTAAAATATAAGTAATCTAAGATATTTAAAATTTGCAAAAAAATAAAATTTAACAATATTCTTAATAATTTAACAATATTCTTAACAAAATTCTATATTATAATTAAATAAATTAATATCAATTATAATTGAAATCATTTCAATTTTAAATTAAAATTAAATTATTCTTATAAAATTACTAACTGTAATAATTATAAAGTTTTATTAATTATTAATTACCCTAACCTAAGGCATGTCGGCTACCATCATTCTTGTTCCATCACCATCTCACACTTCTATTTATTCATTCCATCCAGAGCTAGCTTATATATTTTTTGATATATCATGACGATGGCTTGAAACGTGGATACAAATAATTATGAATGCAATAATCTCGAAAAAAAAAAAGAAAAAAAAAGAAAAAAAAAAGCCTCTACACTGAATACAAATCGTAGAAGCCTCAAAACAATATTTATTTATTCTATTCACAAAATCAAAATTTAATTATCCTACATTTTGAAAAATTAACATTTAAAATAAAATTTACTTCATTTCCCAAAAAACATTAATCAAAACAAATAATTTTATTTATTTATTAATTTATTCGACAAAATCTTACCAACTACATTGTAAATCAAAAGGTTACATGTAAAGAACAAAACCTAAAATAGAAAGTTCAAACTTATCATTGCTTCATAGTTTTTCTAGAAGCCCTATATTAATATGTTAAATGTCAATAAAAAGTTAAATGTGAATAAGTGATGCAAGGTTCAAAATTATTATTGGTTAAGAATGTTTTAATTTATTATTAATTAAAATTTTAGTATTTAAATTTGTTTTTTTTTCTATTTTAAGACTTTGAAAATGTCCTATTCATACAATTAACAATTAAAATTAAAAGTTTAAACTTTGGAGTGATATAATTTTTAAAAATAATTTGTGCATACATTTACATTAATAAATTAGTGGTATAGAAATGATCAGAGAAATTACTTGTATAGAAATGATAGAGAGTTTAAATGTATTATTGATTATAATTTTTTTAAATTATTAATCATATAAATAAATATAGAATATATTATTTTTTATTGATAGAATATATTATTTTTAAATTGATTTTGAATTTAAATTATATATCTATATTGAAAATGGAAGGAATATTTGTCATTTTTAAATTATATATAATTAAAAATTTTTTATATGAATATGAATAAAAATATATTCAAGGTTAGAAATAGGAAAATGTTAGATTTAGGTATGATGTTGGGACTTTTGTTAGGGAATTTTTATGGACTTGAGATTGTTAGATGCAACATTTTATTTTAACTTTTAATCAAGATCAAGATTATTATGTAAACTATCATGATTAGGCTTTGACATCTAATTCTACCCAGTTCAGTGTAAAATCACATGGATATGGTTGTTTCTACTAAAGTTAGCATCTAAATTTGGGAAATTATATGTATTAAAGGAAATATATTTGATATGGTTGTATTCTTGTTTTCCTAATGCACCAAAAATTAAAATGCTATCTTTGAGACACTAGTTGAAAATAGGCTTTAAGCAAGCCCCATGTTTCTCCCTCTTGTGTTGCAACAAATTCATACTATTAATTCTTGGGAAAGATAATGATCCCCATTCTTCGCTATGATTGGTCGGTGAGTTGCAAATTAAAACTCATAAGGGTTCCTATGATGGGTTTTAGCACACACTAGAATTGAAAGTTTATCTATCTAAGGTTAGGTCTTTGAGCATGAGAATTCACCTTGGATGTGAGTGTGAAATTCATAATTGTGATGTTGAGTTTGTCTTCAGTTTACTTGAAGAGAGCCTAATCATATTCCTATGCTTTAACCAATTCTATTAAATCTGAAATTCCTAAGATCTACATGGAAATTTTGTGAAGATCTGATCTGCAACAATGAACAAGAGTAGGGCTCACAACATCAAATATAAAAGGATTAGGATTTAAGGAAGTTCTATGATTATTTCTATAACTAACACTAGGGTAGATTTGGTCATCAATCATACCAAAAGGAGTTATGAATAGATCTCTCAAAAAATCAATTTCAACACCATAAGGGAGGTGATCAAAGTTGCATGTGATGGTCAAAGAAGAAGCCAAAATTTTGGAGAGTTTTGTTTTAGCCTCATCATAGAGCTCGAGAAATTGGTTGCATCCATACATATAAAGGGAGAAATGAAAAAATGATTGATTCAAGGAGCCTATAAAGGCAAAAGAAATATTGTAATTTCACTTTTTGAGTAAGAAATATTTGTGCATGATTAAATGTTATGTATATGTTTCTGGGTTGTTCCCAATAGATAAATAATATTGTGGTATTTTGAATTTATTCCAAAGGAATGTGATTATTTGAAAAACAATTGTATATGGATGGAGGATACAAATTTGGTCATGATAATGGTAACCTTATTTTGTAAAATTGGCCATTAAAGTGAACTTGTCACTCAAGGTATTTAATTATTTAGAGGAAATTTGTTGTTCAACTTAATTTGAAGTTCATTGGAACTACATCGTAACATGGTCAAAGCCTTATTTGTCTGAAGGATCGTGAGGAGTGACAATGTTAATTCCCATTAAGTTTCCTCAAATAAGTAATGGTGTGGAGGATTTTAGTTAGTCCATGAATAAGCTAAAATGAATGTGGAGATCTAAACTAGAAGGAAAGAGCACTCTATAAGATATTGACTTCAAAAATCAGAAGAGGAGGTAAAAGATTTCAAAATGCTAAGTATGAAATTGAACTATGACGTAAAATCTTGATGATGCTTTACAAGAAATAGGAAAGTTAAAAAGAAAAAATACACTTGAATAGATATGAGGGTGGTAGGTGTACTCATATGCTAGCTTAGTAAGTGCAATATGAGAAGTTGATCTTTGATTGAGGGGGAGTAAGGGGCATAAACAATAAGTTTCATGTCAATACAAAAATGAAACATAAAAAGTTCAAAGATAAAGCACAAGTGTAGACAAAGATAAGTTGGTGATTTTACACGTGGAATTCTTGCGGCAACAATGAAGATGGTATTAGAGGAGAAAAAATGATGATAGAAAATTGAAGACAATCTTTTTGAGTGTTGTGGATGTGAGCCATGCATTGTATTTGTAAGAAATTATATGGTGTCATGTTTGACTTATGTATTGGTCTTAGAGAATATTTGAGTATATACCTAGTATCTCCATGGTTGGAATATGATAATTGTACATGTACCTTAGTCAAATGATAGTGTAAGCTTGATGAGTCAAAGTGTACTTTGATAAAGTTCATGGTAATATGGAATCTATTTTGTAGATGAAGTTTCATGGAAAATAAAATATCACAGATGTAGTGTATGCTTTGTCATCATCCAAAACCATTTGATGTGATGTTTGTGGTAAGCAAGAAACCACTCGAGGTTTGATGGGTGAGGATCATCCATAAAAACCCATAGTTGTAATGCTAGAGCATGGTTATGGGTAAGCCTCAGAAAACCCAAGATATTGATGATCCACGAGGAGTTAAAGGTGTAGGTATGAATACATGTGATGGAAGAATGGTTGAATGAACCATGTAAATGAAAGAGATCTTATTAGACTAGTTTTTGTAGTGGATAGGAATCCTTACATTCGAGTGGATGGTTGCTCCTTTATATGAATTTTAACATTCTAGTAATGTTTATGTCTTATAGATGTGATGAACTATGATCCTTCGTGTCCACAACCATTTCAAACGATGGGAATGGCTCCTCAAACAGAGTCTACACTTCTCGCCTTCCTTTTCTAGGGCCAAGTAGAATGTCTTAATTTTTAGCTACATGTTGGAAGATGGATTATCATGCTTGCTATCACCAATTAACTAGTAGTGTATATGGAATACTTGCTACAGGTAATCGTATTATAACAATTTAAGTTGTTGTTTGATGGATTAGATGCTCATTTGATTTATGGTGATTTCTACTACTTGCAAGTGTTGAGTAATGTAAGATGTAGAAGTTTTGTTCATAGGGTTGTACCAAATAGCGAAAGAAACATGCTCTCTATTGTGTATCTATGGAGTCCCCCTTCTACAATAATCATAAGGCCTGCACCAGGGGTGGTTGATCCAAGTGGTTGTTGGTGGCCACTTGCCTATCGCTCTTGGACCCCCACAACTGTCTCTTTTAGTTTTTTAGTTTCCTTAATTGTAGCATAGTTTACTATATTTAGTAGTTTTTTAGGTCCTAAACTTATGGAGATTTTTTTAGGTCCTAAACGATGCTTTTTTGGCAATCTTGTACCAATGATTTTCTACTTTAAATTTTCTTAATTGTTGTAGTCCTCGGAGAGATCTTTCTAATGGGGTATGATGTGTGTCAAATGGAGATAATATGACCAAGTTGTGACCCTGGGAAGTTGGTTGTCCAACTAACCCCAACAGGGCCCATAAACTCTTGGTGTTACATCTCCTCGGGTTAGGGTTTTGGTTGCTTAGGGTTTTCTATTATTGTTTAATATTTAAAAGGCCCTTGAGCCTCATTGTAACATAGTTCAGAGGCATGTAGCTACCACATCTCTTCTCAAAGATAAGCTACCATCGTCCTCGTTGTTTTCTTTCCATTTCTGTTTGTAAGCATGTTTCAGTATTTTACATTAAAGAAATGAAGTATCATTTCTATTGCATCTCTGTCTTTATGGTTATATTTGTAATTTGTTGCATTCCTTTTTAAATATGGATTAGTGGTATCAGAGCGGTCTACTCTTTCTTTGTTTTTCTTTGCATGTCTCTGTTGGGTTAGTTTTTTACCTATTTTTGCACATTCTTTCCCCTATTTTGACCCTTCTATCCTCCAAGCCTATGCCCTTATATGACCAAACTCCCTATTTTATTACCTTATTAATCCATTTTATTGTCATGTTACTATGTTATATTTTACTGAATAATACAAGGCTTTATTCCTTTTTTGTGGCTAACTAGGAGAGCATTGAGGAAGTATTTTGGGAAGTCTATCCTTTTAGGTGTGGCTTACGAAAACAAAGATATGAAGTAGACAAGCATCAAGGATTAACTATGGGAAAGCGTAGAACAGTTCGATGTTACACCCCAAGTGTTGTTATAGGTTGCTGCTACACACTTGCTGCTGTTATGATTGTTGTTATACATTGGATGCTATTACAGATTGCTGCTACACATTGGATGTTGTTACACCTCGCACTGATCCACCATCACACCAATAGTGCTATCGTCAGTTATGCCGCGTCATCCCAAATCACTATTCACTCAATTTTGTTGCACCGAAGCTGGAAATGTGGGTACTATTCCACATAACAACTATTCGTAGTAGGGATTTTATTTTTGAAGCAACAAGCCTCCAGCAGTTGCAACTGATGTATATTTATTTAGCAATAGGTTGTATCTTTATTTTTTATCAACATGAGAATCAAGAGATTCTCATGAATAATCTATTTCTAATTTTCAGGTTGTAATAATTATAAAAGACTCGACTTTTTATGTATCAGAGGACAACATATAAAAGAGTATTGTTACTCTGTTTCTATAATTCTGAATTTATTTTGATATCGATTAGCACAATGATGTTGTTACTACTTTCCAACTGATTCATTAATCACTTTCGTGTTCTTACACCCTACTAAGGAGGAAGGGCCCTCCTCTTTAGCAGGGATTGCAGTGATATAGGTAGTGTACATTCTAGTTTAGTTCATTGATTTATGGTTTCTCATTGTTGTTGTACAAATCGTGGATTAATTTCACTTCTGTTCCTATTTATCTTATGTTGTTACACTGAGTTAATCAACAGAGTGGTAGTAACCAGTTGGAATAGATGTTAATTCTTGTGTGGCGTGACCTTACTTTAATAGCTGCGAGTTGTGATTTAATTTTGTAGAGTGTTTTTTATCTACATGCATGGTTTGATTCAGCAATTTAGATCAGCAACATATTTTACAGTTTTCTGGATTTTCTTCTGCTTGGCTGGACTGTATCGGCATAGACAGTGCGAACTCCATTGAAACAACAAGACCTACCTTGGGTTGACAATTAATGTTGCAGTCTGAGTCTATTAAGGTTGATTAAAATAGCACTACATTTTGGCATCGTTGTCGGGGATGGCAAGTTGACGATATAGTTATCCAAGTTGTTTGTTTGATATAGAGTGCTCCTCATCCACAGTTGCTGGGTGGTAAGAAGAGAGGTAAGAACCTTCTCATTGATCTAACATACCTGGGTGGGCTCACCATTGTGATTACTAGGACACTTAGGACATTTTGATGCTTTCTTAGTGTGTCATCAGCTCTTTAGTCGTTGGGTGGTAAGACGAGAGGTAAGAACCTGCGCATTGATTTAACATACCTGGGCAGGTTGACCACTATTGAAGACTGAGACACTTAGAGTGTGATTTAATACACATAGGGTCCATGTGTGCACTTGTAGGACTTACAAGGATACTGAAACCACATCCACTCTAATAATTCACAGGAACGACGGGTCGTAAAAAGGAAAAGAAGGGTGAGGATTTGGGAAGGAAGACATTTATCCAGGAATAAATCTCCAAGGCAGAAAAAAAACAGTCCATCTCTTAAATGAATGTAAGAAGAACACGGCCAAAAAAGGTTGTTACTCCCATAGCGAAATCAGAAACCTCCAATTCCTCCATCTCGGGACTATATCATTCTAAGGCTAGCACTGATACTCCCAAGATCAAGGATTTTATTTATGAGTAATAAAGGGAAGTTAGTAGCTAGAATTTGAGGATCGAGGGGCAAGGGGAAACTGAGGGGGAACAACAAACACCTGAGATGAAAAATCACCTGTTGATTTATCAATATCCGGATACGGGTAGTGCGGTGAAACAACCAGTCCTAGGGGTATCTGAGGCATTAATCACATCTGCAGGGCCATCACAAACGCAGCTCGAAGAACGTTTGCTACAGAAAGGGTTAGAAGAATTAATCATGGGAGACAATAATGATAACAATGCTAAAATAGACACCACTACCACTACCTTTGATTTCCCAATTGGGAATATCGGAGGTGAAGCTCCTATGAAAGATATTCCTCTATCATCCTTACCATCCTTCTAGGGCATGACTGTGGAAGATCTAGATACATTTCTATTTTAGTTTGATGTCCTATGTAGAAGTTATGATTATACAACAGATGCTCAGAAGTTAAAGCTATTTCCTGCTACCTTAAAAGGAGAAGCCTTGAGATGGTTCATGGGATCAGGCCCCACTTACATTTCAATGTGGAATGCTATGACATAGACGCTCTTGTCAAAGTACAAGGACTATTGTAGGACCAGGGACATAAGGGAAGAGATATTTAGAATGACATAGAAGGAGGAAGAAAGCCTGGAATATTATGTGGAATTGTTCGACTACAATCTGCAGAGGTCGAAACACAACGATTTAGACCCATAAATCTTGAAGACTATATTCATAAGAGGAATGAGGGATGATTGCCTTGACACACTGAACCTTTTAGGAAAAGGGGATATAACACAAGAGCCATTCATTGAAATTATAAAGATCTGCCTAGGATGCTCTCGAGGATTGCCTAAAGGAAGAAGTACAATTTAGGATGCCTCTATTCGCATACAAAGATTTGCAGACGGAGGAGTAACTAGAGCAGAGATCGGAAATTTGTTCGAAAAATTCAAGATCGATATCCTCATTACTCTCTCAGCCCAGATAAAAACAACATAGATAAAAAAGACACAAGCAGAAGCTAATACACCCCTGGCCATGTTCTGTCTGACTTGTCAGAAGAAACATCCTCACAGGGAATGTGAATTGAGCAACATCAACCTGTGTAATATCTGTGAGCTGGAGCATTCAATAGAGAAGTGTCTAGAGCTTCCCAGACTAAATTCAGTACTCAGAGGATGAAGAAAATAGGTACAATCCTCTTGCTTCATTACACTAAGGTGGGCATGGCAACCGTGACCTCCAGGTATGTATCAAGACTTTTCCTCTTTCAATTCGTGGAAAAATGCATATAATAACCAACAATACCCATGGGAATATTCTTTCCGTCCTTCAGCACAGTTCCCTTCACCCTAGAACCAATGGTCTCCATCTCCTCTTGTTTAATATCCTAAATCCCGACCATACCTATGGAACCAGAACTGGAGAGGAAATGCCCAAAATTCAGCTTTGCCTACACCACCCGTGCAAAAACAGCTACAGTTACCTCCTTTCCAAGCTCCTTCTCCTCCACCACCTGTGCGACCCCAACTACCTATGCAACCTAACCCAAACCCAAACAATAAAGCAGCTTAGGGCATAGAAGCTTGTACGACCTTCCAGACCTACCTTATTACCCCCGTGGAGGTTAATGAAATACAATTGCGATTGGGCATGGTAATTAACCATAATCACTCCCCTATCATTACAGAGGAGGACTGTGAACCATCCAGAGGAGACATTGGAGGATTTCAGGAGGTTACTACACCTACAACAGATGATATAGAGGAAGTTGTTACATCTATAATAGCCGACTCATGAAGAAGTGTTACATCTGTAATAGCTAATTCAGGGAAGGATGATACACCTATAACATCTGATTTGATTATTGTTACACAAGGTCCCCCGTACCCTCAGAGACTGGTTGAACCTAGGATGAATTCACAGCCTAAACCTGATTTCCTTAAGGAGTTGCAAAATTTGTATGTACGAATTCCTCTACTGCAATCCCTTAAAGAAGTACCTATCTATGTGAAGAAAGTGAGAGATTTATGCATCAAGAAGCCTGGGAGGAAGCCTAAAGACCCTGCCACCATAAATGTGATGGGAAAGTTATCCAAATTAATGTCTGCTCAGTCTCTCCTTACTAAGTACAATGATCCAGGAAATCCTACAATCACTGTCTACATTAATGATTAGCCCATAGCCAATACATTGATTGATCTTGGGGCTACCATTAATGTAATGACAAAAGATGTCTTTATTGCTCTTGGGCTACAGGGACTCAGACACACTCCTACTATGCTAGAATTGGTAGACAGGTCCCATGTTAAACCCGAGGGGATGTTAGAATATATAGTGATTACGATATCTTCCTGGATATATCCGACTGATTTCCTTATTCGACAACCCAAATCCAATTTGGGGGGGCATCTTGTGAACCTAGGAAGACCTTGGCTAGCCACTGTAGATGCATTTATAGGTTGCAGGATGGGATCCATGGTGATCTCAAATGGCCAAGCAACACAAAACCTTAATATTTATCCCCCAAAACCAAATATGGATGTGTACAACCCTTGGTGGGATGAATTTGAGCCTGAGTCAGATCTTTCCTTGCCACTCCTCACTCTGGGGAAAGCCCAGTATTTCAAAGGTGACACAGAAGATGATGTTAGTAATGGTTTTATTAGTAATTCACTTTTTGTTGCTTTTGTTAAAAATGAAAATGAAAAGGAAGAGGTGGAAGATATAGATTTTGAACAGATGAGAACCACTCTGAATATTTATAATAGTCCAATTGAGATTGAATCTGGAAAGTTTTTTAATGTTAATCCTAATTTCACTACTGAATAGAACCAATGACTGTTACAACTATTACAAAAGTATAAAAAGGCATTTTCATGGGATTATACAAATATGAAAGGGATCCACCCTAACCTATGTACTCACCATATTTATTTGAAGGATGGCTGCAAACCAGTCGGATAGCCACAACGCCATATGAACCCTACGCTAAAGGAAGTGGTGAAAGAAGAAGTACAAAAACTCCTAAGTGCTAATTTTATTTATCCAATATCTCATAGTCAGTGGGTGTCACCGCTTGTCATCATTTCTAGAAAGAATGGCAAGTGGAGAGTTTGTGTTGATTATAGGGAACTCACAAAGGCCACTCAGAAGGACCATTTTCCATTACCATTTATAGATGAGGTCCTTGACACTCTCTCCGGGAAGAAACTATTTCCATTTTTGGATGGATTTAGTGGCTACAATCAAATAAAAATTTCCCCAGAAGACCAGGATAAAATGACCTTTACTTTTCCTTGGTGAACCTACGCATACAGAGTGCTACCTTTTGGGCTCTGTAATGCACCAGCAACCTTTTCAAATGGAAATACTAGGAATTTTTTCTGACTTATTGAATAACTGTCTGGAAATCTTCATGGACAATTTCACACCTTATGGACATGCTTTTGAAATAGCATTAGTCAATATAGAAAAAGTGCTAAAGCGATGTGTATAAACTAACGTTTCCTTGAGCACTGAGAAATGTCACACGATGATGACTGAAGGGATCGTTCTTGGAAATTACATTTCTGCTAACAGAATCAAGGTAAACCCTAAAAAAATAGAGGTAATGCTAAAAATCCAAAGACCCAAAACGTACAAAGAGGTACATAGTTTTTTGGGGCATGTAGGGTATTACAAAATATTTATAGAAATTTTTTCAATAATTGCATTACCATTATTTTCCTTTCTCATCAAGCATTTTGATTTCTTGTGGACAAGGAAAGGTGAGCAGACCTTCTTAAAGCTGAAATGTTGTGTATCAGCAGCTTTGGTCTTGCGAGGACCAAATTGGAAACTTTCGTTTCACATAGTTATGGATGCATCAGATATTGCTGTAGGTGTCGTTTTGGGCCAACTGGAGGATAAGAAACCTTACGCTATTTACTACATAAGTAAAAAATCTAACTCCAGCTGAGATCAATTACATAGTGACTGAGAAGGAGTTCTTAGCAGTTGTGCATGCCATCAATAAATTTCAGCATTAAATCACCGGGTATCAAGTATTTGTACACACTGACCATTCTTCCATTCATTTTTTAATGAATAAGCCAATTACTAATGGTAGGATTACACGCTGGTTACTGTTGTTACAAGAATTTGATATCACTATTGTAGATAGGCCTGGAAAATATAATGTAGTAGTTGACTTTCTTTCTAGGCTAACTATTGATGACAGTTGCACTCCTACTGAAGATACTTTCCTTGATGAATATATTTTTGAAATTTCTACTTACTCACCTTGGTATGCATATATAGCCAATTATCTTGCTGCATGGAACTTTTCCTAGTATTTGTCCTCTAAAGAGAAAAGGAAAATCATACAACAAAGTGCTACATATACCTAGATAGATGGGAACCTCTACCACACTGGGCCTGATTTCCAGATCAGATGTTGTGTTAGAGAGGACGAGGTCTATGATATTCTCAAAGCTTGCCATGAGGAACCTTACAAAAGACACTTCACAGACAAAGGGACAGAATACAAAGTCATTTCAATAGGGTACTATTGGCCGACAATATTCTAGGATGCTAAGAAATTTGTGAAGGGATGTGATAGTTGTCAAAGGATGGGCCAACCATTGCAATCATATGAGATGTCATTACAGCCACATATCGTCATAGAACCTTTCGAAAAGTGGGCTCTAGATTTTGTGGCACCAATCAATCCTTCATCTAGACAGAGATCCTACATCTTTGTTTGTACTGACTATGTCACAGAATGGGTTGAGGCAAAGGCACTAACTAGAGCCATGAAGTAGCTTGCCTCATAATTTATGTTTGAATACATCTTTTTTTGGTTTGGCATACATAGAGAGATAGTCACAGATAGAGTGCAACAGTTCACATCTCATAAGATCCGGGAGTTGGTCAAGAAATATAAAATCCATCACAGAATCACAACATCTTATCATCCACAAGAAAATGACCAAGTAGAAAGCACTAATGATGTCATTAAGGGGATCCTTACTAAGACAGTGGCTAGTGACCAAAGAAATTGGGCTAACAAACTTCCATAAGTGTTATCGGCATACATGACTACATGGAGGAACACCACCAGATTCTCACCATATGAAATTGTGTATGGAAAGAACCATTTATTCCCCATTGAATTTGAAACTAAGACACTAAGGACAGTGTTTCAGGTCAATTTGGATTTGGATACAACACAAAGTCAGAGATTGAACCAGCTCAATGAATTGGAGGAAAAACGGTGGGATGTTATCCAACAAGTAGAGATTATCCAGCAGCAGAGAGCTAAGTGGCATGAAAGATTTATAAAGAAGAAGAAGTTCTCGAAAGGAGATTGGGCTCTCTTATATGACTCAAGGTTTAAATACTTCAAAGATAAGCTCTGCACTAGAAGGGTAGGTCCTTATGAGGTAGATGTAGTCTTTGACAATGGGACTGTAAATTTGGTGACCATTGACAATGAAAGGACACCATTACTTGCAAATGGGCTCCATCTTTGGTTGTATCACAAACCTACCTCGAAGCACTCATTTGTTAACATTGTAAAAAATTTGAATCTACAGGTTACAGGAACAGGGGAAATCCCCCCCTGTGGTGCAAAAATTTTAATTTTTCCAATAAGAGTAAAAGCTAAAAACCACCTCGTGGTGGCTATTACACCCTCAAACTTCCAAATAATAATAATAATCTAGCTGTGAAAACCTTTCTCAAGCACAATTAGATACTTTTGTCACAGTTGAAAACCACCCAGTGGCGGCTGTTACACCTTCTGTAACAACAATTTTTATTCCAAAGTATATCATGCAATAAGTGTTGTTACACGATATTTTATTCTTAATATTTTGTAGAAATTAAATTAATATATATCAGTCGTCTTGGTTGTTACATCTGTAATAGCCTATGACTTTTCAGGAATAAAATATGATATCTTATTGCAATAAATAGCAAGAGCATCACCATGATCCTTGTCATTAGAATTCAGTTTGCGCGTCTCGCTGCTCGAGTATGATTTGATGTCGCGTCGCCCATTACTTCACCCCACGTCACCAAGGTATGTCATCAAAAAGGTAACATTGAATTCATTTTATTTTTTAATTATGGAAACTTAACATGACTATTGATGGTTGAGGATGATTGTCATAATTAAGATGGGGGAGGAATCAATCATATTGCGACATGACCGTCACATGATTTGTAATTATTTGAAAAATCTAGTATTAAGGCATGGGACCCGATAATTATTATTAATTAATGCCGAACCATACCAAAAAGGGTAAGTTCACCATAGACGAGACCTCTCCATGACTCAACATTAAGGCAAAATCATTGTGCCGTACGAACCATACGTGCCAAATCCTAATCCAAAATCTTCACTTGCGCCACCCCACCACCCTACCATTTACCCCTGCTGGAAGAGTTGAATCCCCATTCAGAGTGTTCAGACAGGATGAATATAGAAGTACAAGCATAAACAACTAGACTATGCATCGAAGGGAAGGATAAGTAGGTGAAACAACACTGAATTGCATAAGAAATGGAGGAGCAACAATACGACATGAGCCAAGGTCTACAAAAGCCCTCGAAGATTGCCCTGAAGCATGTTAGGTTTTCAAAGATGCAAGCTACTTCAAATTCTTCTAGAGACTAGAAGGATCAAACAATGGTATAGCCATGGAATTTGCAAAGAATCTATAGAGAAGCTAGACGGAAGTCAAAGGGTTGAAATTGGAGGTCACGGAAGGAGTTATTTCCAGAGTAACAAGATTGCCAGTAGAAGGGAAGAGATGGTTTACTAGGAAGGTTAATGACCCTTCACTGAAAGGGGATTTTCTCTAGGAAAACGAGTCATTGATTAAGGAAGGTAGGGGAATTTATAGGCTATCACTCCCCCAGCCATGGGCGGATGTTGCTCTCTTCCTCATTAAGTACATTACTTGTGATGTAAGGGCAACAATTGTATTTAATTTTCCATTGTCAAACCGTCTCTTCCATCACCCACTGATCAACTTTCCTTATTTCTTAGTGGGCAATATTAGGCACATGGCCGCGGTTATGAAAATGGCCGCACATACAGAAACATGTTTTACTAACCATGGCATTATTAAACTCATTGTTTTGGATGCCTTGAGCCGACAGGGCAACAATTGGGAAGAGTTCATATAGAGAAGGCCGAGGACCACACGTAGAAGGAAAACGGAGATGGCTAGGGAACCTCTAGAGGTGACAAAGGAGCAAGCCTAGTTGTCAACGCTAAGGGTCAGCAAGAAGTAGGTTGATAAACCAATTGGCGACAGAAGTCTGAAGTAGAGAATAAGGGTTAGTGAGCACCCAGAGTCCCCATCCATGTCGAGAAAGAGCAAAGAAGCAATCGAGTAGAAGGACAAGGAGCAAGCTAAGCCAGAAAAAACTCCTTCACCTAGTAAGAGTGAAACCCAGTCTTTGTTGTTGAAAATTGAAATTTTAGAAAAGGAAATTAAAGAATTGAGGGAAAAACTAGCAATAGGAAAGGAAGAGGTAAGAGCCCCATGGCTAGATACTTTGGTAGAGGCCATGGACAGGTCCAGAAGGGGGGCAATCCCAGGTACTTTATACATAGCATGTGCTGAGAAGTTGGTGGAAGCATGATTCAAAGTATGTGCAGCAGACACTACCTTGAAGGGGGCTCAAACTAAAATATGGGAAGTTGTTACACCAGAGCCTGTGAAGGATGTTGATGCTACACAAGAACCAGTAACCGAGACAACACAATCCATAGAGACTGATCAAGTAATGGATACACAATAACCCTTGGTTGACACTGTTATTTCATCAGAACCAGCAATGGAGGGGGAAATCAGCCAAGAGGATGAAGAGAAAGATAATATCCATGAGCCGACAGTTAATGTTGTTGTTACACAAGAACCAGTAGCAGAGACCGAAGCTGGTTCAGAGGAAATCGATGAACTTAAGCCTCTGGATATCACTGCTACCACACAAGAACCAATAGTGAAAATGGACGCTGACTAGGAAGGTAGAGAAATTGTGATAAAACCCATTGGAAAAGATGTTGTTACACAAGAACCAGTAGTTGAGGTGGGATAGTTTTTCCCTCAGGAGGCTGCTACACACTCAATTGATAGTGCACGTGGAAGAACGTAGGGTCCTGATGATGGATGGTGTTTTGAGAAATCGTTATTGGCAGAGATGCAAAAGTGGAAGCAGCTGGTGCTCTCTCTACAGGAGGGAGTGATTCCACTCAGGTTGCATAAAAGAATGATGGATTCCCTGAGAGAAAAATGGCTAGAAGAAGAATGGGAAAGAGAAGAAGAGGCATGGAGGCATAGATAAATTATGAAGAAAAAGGATGAACAACTGCGTCAGTTGCATTGGGAGTTCTTTGACATGATATTTGGTAAGACCAAACTCCATGACCTTGCTCTACACTTGCTAGCATGTAGGCAATCGTCCCCACCATACCATGTGTTCCTGTGGGAACGTTACTACTTATTACAGTTAAGGGCAGTTTATGAGAACAGGTCCTATATGGGTTCTTTAACCTGCACCTTTTTGGAAATTTTCTGTTCCTATGATTTTGATGATCAAAATTTGTTGTGTGAGCTGTTCTTGCACAATATGATGTGTGAAAATGTGAGCACGATGATGGTGGCGAGTGTCCTTTCTTTCATGGGAGACTTGAAGTTGCGGACATTCCTCTCATTTATGAGGAATTAGATTGAGTGGCAACTGGCCAAGAAAAAAGCAGAGACCAATGAGGAAAAGACAACATTGTGGGTTAGGGATGAACTTGGAATGGCTTACGAACTTCGACAAGAGTTCAAGAAGTTCCTAAGCAATCTAAAAATCATAGATCAATAAGCCACTTACAGAAGAAGAATCGTGAGGATCTGCCTCAACTTGTTTGCAAATATGAAGAGCCAAGCGCTAGTCGGATGTCTTAAGTGCACTAAGGCATGTAGTGCAGAATTGTAGGAAGGGGACCCCTTTGAGTACAAGAACTTTGTGGTTGCTGTTACACAGGTGTCGGAATATGCTCAGATTGTGCTGAAACCAGGGGCATTCTAGATCGACCTCAGGTTTAAATTCCCTTTGATATGGTTGCCATTGGAGGAGTATCAGCCCGATTATTGGTTATGTGATTACAAAGAGGAATCTTGGCCATGTGAGTTAATGGATGATCAAGGGTTCAAAGCTCTAGGCGATGATACTGTTGGTGCCTACAATTTCACATATTTCCACCGGGGGCACAGTAGAGGGAACTGAGATTCTGCATGGGGACATACAGTTGCTTCAGTTGGGGGGAGATGTTGGGTGTGGGTTTTTACCTATTTTCTGCACATTTTTTCCCTTGTTTTGACCTTTCTATCCTCCAAGCCTATGCCCTTATATGACCAAACTCCCTGTTTTCTTACCTTTTCAATCCATTTTATTGTCATGTTACTTTGTTATATTTTACCGAATAATACGAGGCTTTATTCCTTTTTGTGGCTAATTGGGAGAGCATTGAAGAAGTATTTTGGGAAGTCTATCTTTTCAGGTGTGGTTTGTGAGAATGAAGCTATGAAGTAGACAAGTAGCAAGGATTAACTATGACAAAGGGTGGAACGGTTCGTTGTTACACCCCAAGTGTTGTTACAGGTTGCTGCTACACACTTGTTGTTGTTACAGATTACTGCTACACATTGGATGTTGTTACAGATTTCTGCTACACATTCTATGTTGTTACACCTCGCTCTGATCTGCCATCACACCAACAGTATTGTCTCCAGTTATGCCACAACATCCCGAATCACCATTTGCTCAATTCTGTTGCATCGAAGATGGAAATGTGGGTACTATTCCACATAACAGTTGTCGGCAATAGAGATTTTTTATTTTTGAAGCAACAAGACTGCAACAGTTGAAACTGATGTATATTTATTTAGCAATAGGTTGTAACTTCTTTATTTTTTATCAGCATGAGAATAGAGAGATTCTCATGACTGATCTGTTTCTCATTTTCAGGTTGTAATAATTATAAAAGACTTGAATTTTTATGTAGCAAAGGACAACATATAGACGAGTACCGTTATTATGTTTCTATAATTCTAAATTTATTTTAATAACGATTAGCACAATGATGTTGTTACTTCTTTCCAACTGATTCGTTAATCACTTTCATGTTCTTCCTGCACCCTATTAAGGAGGAAGGGCCTTCCTCTTTGGAAGGGATTGCAGTGATATAGGTAGTGTACATTCTAGTTTAGTTAATTGATTTATGGTTTCTCACTATTGTTGTACTTCTAGGTCCCTATAATACTAGTGTAACCCCTCATTGTTATTAGTGTAACCCCCTTATTATCTTGTTGAGCCCATGTAGTCCCCATATTGTTATTATTATGCGCCATAGAAGCCCACTATTGGTATTGTTGTGCCCTTACATTATTATTGTTATGATAGCTCTGATTATATTATGACCCCTTAGACCCCTATATATAGAAAGGAGGTCTTGTAATTTGTATCATCCAAGAATTTTTCATTTGTGTAATGTAAAGGAGATTGCCCCCTCGAAGGGGCTTATTTCTAAGGCGTTTATCTATCTTTTCTATCTTTTTGTGAGCTAGTTTCATAACATTTGGTATCAAAATTTTTGATTCTATGGTTTTCTCTGCTCCAAACAAATTATCATCGCATTTTCTCTATAACTTTATCACTACGAAGTTTCAGAAGCTAAAAAAAAACCCATTTGAGAAGAAATCAGTCTCAACCGTGGGTCTGAATTTTAGATCTTGTCTCGCTATATTTTTGGAGATATGATCTGAGGAAGTTAGGGTATTTGCAAGCTCCAGAATTTCATCTCAAACAGGTCATTGTGGAATTTTCACTATAATTGTTTTTCTACGAATGTTTAAACTTCGAAATTACAACCCATTTGAGCTGCAACCTTGGTGAAGCTCGGGTCCGAATTTTAGGTCTTGTCTCGCTATATTTTCAGAGATATAATTTGAGGAATTTAGGGTTTTTGCAAACTCCCAAATTACATTCTAAACAGGTGACCTTGGGAAAAGTGTCATAACTTTCTCTCTGACTATCAGATCAAAATTTCGTAAGAAATTACAAAAAGAGGAGGGACTATATTTTTCTGTTTAAATTTTTTAGATCCGAACATCGAAACAGTGACACGTGGCACGTCATACACGTGCTCTACTGAAAAATTATATAATCATGTCATATTAGGAGATTCGACATAAATCTTCTTTGCATAATCCAATCTTGATTGACTTGCAGGGTTAGAAAGAGGACTTAGAGGGTTACTATAGGACGCAATTGCAAAACTTGGAGATATGAAATTACATAGTTACAATTGTTTCAAGATCGAGCTCATAAAATCAAGAAAAGGAAATATGAGGAGGTTTGATGGCAAGGATCCACTAAATTGGATACTACTAATGGAGCAATATTGTGATCTACATGAGGTGCAATTATTACAAAAGGTACGTATTGCATCTTCATATTTAGAACCAGATCATTTTTTATGGTATAAAGGGCTTTGTTCTCATAAACGACTTGTTAAGTGGTCAATTTTCATGGAGGAAATGATAGCACATTATGAGGATACAAAGAGAAACACCTTCTTTAACCAATTGATAAATCTCAAACAAAAATTTTCAATGGTAGAGCACATGCAAACATTGAATATAAGGGAAAATTATATTCTAGAGAAGCAGAGGATTGATGTCTCCATAGGGACTTTAAAGGATAACATTCAACATGATGTTCATCTTTGGGAACCTAATTCATTGGAGAGGGCATTCAGTTTGGAAAGAAAAGTGGAAAGCAAAATTATGGCAACAAGGAAGTCTACCCCTCACAACTATAAAGATGGAAGTGTTGTTTCTCCTAGACTTTCACAACCTACAAGGTTGACACCACAAAAATTGGTATAAAAAACAACAAAAGGGCTTTGTTACAATTGTGATAAAAAATACACTAAAGGTCATAAGTGTGCTGAGAAGAAATTATTTTGCATAGATTATGAAGAGGAGGAAGAAGAGGATCAAGAAACATCAAAAGAAGAGGATATAGACCAGGAACCAACCCCAGAGAAAGAAGAAAAGAATTTGACCATATCTTGTAAAGCATTGGCAAGAATTACCACTCCTCAAACTCTCAATATAGAAGGACATATCAAGAAGAAAAAGGTTCAAGAAGTGAAAGATCACATCGAGAAAGAAGAAATGAATCTGACCATATATTGTAATGCATTGGCCGGAATTACCACTCCTCAAACTATCAAGGTAGAAGGAAATATCAAGAAGAAAAATGTTCAAGAAGTGAAAGATCACATCGAGGCCCTTCCTGCATCTTCCCAAGTGCCCTCATTTTTCGATGTTTCATGCTTAAATAAGGTTATAGGTGACAAGCTCCCAGTTCAAACAATATTGTCGGAACTTGACAAGGAAGGAAAAATCATATTACATCCTCAAGCATTCACGGAAACAAGAACCCGACAGCTATGAAATCGATCAATTTCCGAGTATCTCATCAAGTGGGGAACTTACATGCTGAATATCGTCATGGGTAGATGAGAATTTTATATAAAAGCATCCATAACTACTCAAGCGTTGAGGACAATGATTTTTGAAGGAGAGGGGCATGTTAGGTCCATATAATACTAGTGTAACCCACTTATTATATTGTTGAGCCCATGTAGTCCCCATATTGTTATTATTATGCCCCATAGAATCCCACTATTGTTATTATTGTGCCCTTACATTATTATTGTTACGTCGAATCTAATTATATTATGACCCCTTATACCCCTATATATAGAAAGGAGGTCTTGTCATTTGTATCATCCAAGAATTTTTCATTTGTGTAATGTGAAGGAGGTTTCCCCCTCGAAGAGGCTTGCTTCTAAGGCATTTATATATCTTTTTGTGAGTTGGTTTCATAACATGTAAAAATCGTGGATTACATTCGTTGTTGTTTTTATTTTTCTTATGTTGCTACACTGAGTTAGTCAACAAAGTGGTGGTAACCAGCTAGAAAAAATGTTAGTCCTTGTGTGGCCCGCGCTTACTTTAATAGATGCGAGTTTTGATTTAATTATGTAGAGTGTTTTTTTATCTACATGCATGGTTTGATTCAACAATTTAGATCAGAGACATCTTTTACAATTTTCTGCATTTTCTTCTGTTTGGATGGAGTGTATCGGCACAAACAATGCGAACTCCATTGAAGTAGCAAGACCTACCCTGGGTTGACAATTAATGTTGCAGTCTGAGCCAATTAAGGTTGATTAAAACAACACTAAAGTCCCTAACAAGGTCAGGATATAAGGAGTTAGGGCTCGATCTGGTTGAACTTTTGTGAGATCAACCTCGTAAACCCTGATGAGCTCACATGGAGGATGAAAAGAAAGGCGAGGGGGTAGTAGATCATATCAAAATATTGCTTGAAGAATCCCTCAAGCGAAAAAGGAATACAATGATGGAAAACTTTTCCCAAATCCTTTAGTGGCTACCGAGGGGTGACACATCTAACAACTACTCTGGAAACGCCACACCGTTTAAGGTACAAGTTATCTTTGAAATCCCCATATTCGAGGGAAAAATAGATGCAGATGCCATAGATAAATGGCTGAATCTATTAGAAGATTATTTTTCTGTTCATGAGTTTTCCGGTTGAGAAAATATTACTTTTGCTCTTCTCAAAGCTACCCCCCATGTAAAGGGTTGGTGGGAAACCTACTATTAGTAGAAGGATGAAAGTATGGCCTTATTTTTTTCGGCCGCACGCACTTGGAATGAATTCTAAGATGCCATTAAGGAGAAATACTACCCTGTTGGAAGCTATGAGGATAAATACATAAAGTGGACCACGCTGTGGTAGGGAAGGGACCAAGATGTGCCAGATTTAACAAATATTTTTGATACCCTTTGCACAAAGTTAGGTATCAAGGATTCTGAGTGGCATTTGGTACTCAAATACCATGGTTTCCTACATAAGTACATCCAGGATGAGATGCAGTTCCTGGACATCTCCTCGCTCAGCATGGCGTACCGATACATTGTGAAAATCGAGTTGAAGTTTAAACAGAAGAAGCGAGACTTTTCATCTGCGAATCCAAAGCAAGGGAAAGGCTTCCCCAAACCACAAAACCAAGGACATAACCAAAACAGTGTGACCCAAGACAGCTCGTTGAAGCCCTAAGAAAAGAACAACACCACGAAGTAAAATAAGGATGCAGGAAAGTGGTGTGAGTTCCATAACAACCCCACTCACAACACAAGTGAGTGTCAGACCAAGCAGTCATTGGTGGCTGAGTTGAAGGCTTCAGAATGAGATGCATGTTATGATCCAGAGTTAGAACCCGACAAGGGGAATGAAAAAGGGAAGAAAATCATTGATGTGAAGCCCAATGCCACTGTTGCCACTCCCAAGGTCCAGAAGAATGACCCAAAGATACAGAGGAGGGGGAGTGTCTTTTCCACTCATAAATGTGGGTGAAGGGTTCATCACTACAATTCATTGTCAACACTAGTAGCCAAATAACCTCATTTCAGCAAAAGTCATGAAACAGTTGAACCTACCAACTACACCATACCTGCAGTCGTACAGTATCGGGTGGTTTCACCAAGGATGAGATCTCCGAGTCCGCCAACAGTGTTTCCTTCCCTACAACATCAAGCCATTCATAGATGAGTTATTGTGTCATGTTTGTAGGTTCTAACCCCATATAAAAATTACCTGCATACGAATTCTAAAACACAGAAAATAAACAATAGCGAGAGCGTAACACATAAAACAAATATACACAAATATTTTCCCCTAGATCCCAAAACCGGGACTACTAGGTTGATTTTTCATTATGTTCCTTTCAATGTTAGAATACATATATATACATGCTGAAGCATCCAATACCATGGACCAAAAACCATCACGCCCAAAATCAAGTGTGAAAACCATCCACAAAACCATAGGTAGGTTTGCCCACCTACTATAGGGTCCAAAAAAAAATTCCCCTAGGCGCTACCCTGGACCTCATAGAGGGGGGTTAACTACCCCCTTGTGACACCCTTTCTATGCATTGGACACAACAAAGGGGGGGTTCCACCCCCCCTCTGACCCCCCGGTTAACTAGGTGGGCTAGTCGTGGAAAGAATATAAGACAACCCAACATTTTCCCACTTGTTGTTTTCTTTCCATAGGGGGCCATAGGAGAGCTTAGTCATTTATCAGAGCTCACAGATTTTTTCAATGCATTTTTCGTATTCTTCAAAGTGTCCACCTTTACTAGCAACAACTTTTTGTCCTCTATCATATCCCTCACAAAGTGATACTAAACATCAATGTGCTTTGTCTTTGAATGATAAGAAGGTTTCTTTGCCAAGAAAATTGCACATTTGGTATCACAGTCTATCCTTATAGCTCCCTGTACTAACCCCATTCTTGAATACAATCTCTGCAACCAAACAACTTCCTTTCTTGCATCACTAGTTGCCATGTATTCTGCCTCTGTAGTTGATAGTGCCACTGCATATTGTTTCTTACTCATCCAACTGACTACACCTCCAAATAGGTTAAAAACATACCCACTTGTAGATCTTCTATGATCTATATCTCCAACCCAGTATGCATCAACAAAGCCACGAATATCAAACACTTTATCCAATCTTGGTCTTCCTTGGTATCACAAACCATAATCACTAGTGCCACACAAATTCCTGAAAACCCACTTCACTGTTGTCCAATGCTCCTTCCCTGTTTTTGACATAAACCTACTCAATACTCACACTGCATGTGTAATGTTTGGTCTACTACAGACCATCACATAAATCAAGCTACCGACTTCACTTGCATATGGAACACGGAACATGTCCCCTTCCTCTTCTTGTGCCTTGGGACGCTGTTCAACATATAACTTCACAACTACAAGAATATGAACCTTCACTAGTTTACTATCCTGCATATTAAACCTATGCAGTATTGCCTTGACATACTTCCTTTGGTTTAACTAGAGCTTCCACTTTTCCCGATCTCTTTTAATTTCCATGCCCAGAATATAGTTTGCAGCACCAAGATCTTTCATGTCAAATTTGGAGGACAATTGGGTCTTCAAATCCTGGATAATTTCTTTGTCATTTCTAACTAACAATATATCATCCACATACAAGACTAGATAAATAACATGGTTACCAAATAATTTAAAATACATACAATGAACTGCTTTGCTTCTAGTGAAGCCAAGTCCCTGTATAAATGTATCAAATTTCTAATACCACATCCTTTGTGACTGCTTTATCCCATACAAAGACTTCTTTAACTTGCATACCAATTCTTTCTTACCCTTCACAACAAAGCCTTCAGGTTGCTTCATGTAGATCTCTTCTTCTAGATCCCCATGAAGAAATGATGTCTTCAGATCCATCTGTTCTAGCTCAAAATAAAAAGCATCAACAATAGATAAAAGTAATCTAATAGAAGCTACCTTAGCAATAGGAGAAAAAATATCACCAAAATCAATTCCCGACACCTGGGAATAGCGTTTTCCTACCAACTGAACTTTGTATTTCTCCACCTTTCCTTATCCACTTGTCTTCTTCTTGAACACCCATTTGCTGCCAATGGGTTTCCTTCAAGCCAACAACTCCACGAGATCCCAAGCCTCATTTTTGTGCAAAGATGCCATTTCATCAACCATGGCCTCTTTCCAGAGTTTTCCATCCTCTGAATCTACTTCTTCCTTCATAGTTCTGGGATCATCATCAGTAATAGATAAAACAAAATTTGAATAGAAAGCAGATGGAATATACCTTTCTAGTTGCCTTATTTCTCGAACTGATCTTCTCACAACCGAAGTTTGTGGCTCTTCATCTTCTCATTCCTCTTCTATTGTAGAGTCTGATTCTTCCTCCTTTAGCTCAAACTCTATCTTCTCATGTTCCTTTGGTTGGACTTCATGTTTAATAACATCTTTCACCTCTCTAAACACCACATCTCATCTATACACAACCTTTCTTTTTATTGGGTTCCAAATTTTATAACCCTTTAAACCAACCTTATACTCAATAAAGATGCACATTTGAGATTTGCTATCCAACTTTGTTCTTTTCTCCTTTGGTACATGTACATATGCGTCACATCCAAATACCCTCAGATGTGAAAGAGAGTGTTTCTTACCAGTACATACCTCTTGTGGGGTCTTATCCTCCAATGCTGATGAAGGTGATCTATTGACCAGGTAACATGCAGTCTCCATGACCTCTGCCTAGAATTCTTGTCCTAACACGGCACCACTGAGCATGCTTCCTTCTCTTTCCATCAACATCTTGTTCATTCTTTCTGCAACTCCATTTTTCTCAGGTGCGTATGGAGTAGTTTTTTGTCGTGCTATACCACACTTCTTACAAAATTCTTCAAATTCCTTCTTGCAAAACTCTCCACCATTATCTATCCTCAACACCTTTATCTTCTTCTCCATCTAGTTCTCCACCAGATCTTTAAATTCTTTAAACCTGTGAAAGAATTCAGATTTCTTCTTAAGGAAATATATCCATGTATTCCTTGAGAAGTCATCTATAAATTATACATAGTACACAGAATTACTCAGTGATGGAACCTTCACAAGTCCAAACACATCATTGTGCACAAGCTCTAATATATGTTTCTCCCTCTTACCATGAGAGGGGAAACTCACCCGATTTTTCTTCCCATATACACAATTTTCACAGAGATCAAAATCTAGATAGCTATTAGTCATACCTTTTACCATACCTTTACCATGAAGTATTCGAAGGCCCTTCTCTCCAATATGTCCAAGCTTTTGATGCGATAACATGGTATTTTCTCTAGAGACCACTAGATGTTTTGCTCAACTTTCAGGAACCACAAAACTGTTGCACCCATCAACAACAGTGCTACCTTGAAACTTGTATAGATTTCCAATCCAAACTCCCTACATCAATACCAGTGCTCCTTGAACCATCTTGCAGGTATCCTTCTCGAACACTATTTTTACACCTGCATCATCCAACTTGCTTACATAAATAAGATTTCTGGCCAATGCAGGAATATGTAGAACACCCAGAAGTGTTATAATCCTTCCACCTTGCAAATTCAACTTAACTTTTCTGCGACCAACGATTTTAGCCTTCTTGTCATCCCCCAAGAAGACGTCACCACCATCATATTTCTCATACTCGCAAAACCACTCTCTATGAGGAGTGAAGTGAAATGATGCACCTGAGTCAATTAACCATGCCTCATGATCTACATGTGTACTTGAAGAAGCGACGTACACATCCCCACCTTCATCTAAGGTGGTTTTCGCCTTTGCAGAAGGAGAATCATCAGATCCCTTTCCTTTCTCAAGAGCTTTAGATTTACAATCCCTTTTGTAGTGCCCTTCCTTTCTGCATTTCTAGCACACCTTTACAGGTTTTCCTGGAGATTTAGATCTCCCACTCGATGAATTATTTTTGTTTCTGTTCCGGGACCTTCCTTGTACAAACAAGGCATCACCATTCTCACTCTACATATTTTTCCATCTCATCTCCTTCGTTAGTAAGGATGAGAGTATTTCATCAAAGTGAAAGGAAATTGCATTGCTACCTATTACAATAACCAGAATATCCCACGAATCTAGTATAGAACACAACAAACCGATGCACTTATCTTCATTTGAAATTTTAATATCAACAGGTAATAACTGACTTAACATAGTATTAAATGCATTCACATGCTCTGTCACCAAGTCTCCATCTTTCATCCTCAGGTTATACAACCATTTCCCCAGGAAAAGTTTATTCACCATAGACTTAGATTGATACAAAGTCCCTAACTTGTCCCAAAAAGCCTTAGTCGTAGCTTCCCCTGATACATTCAACAGTACTGAATCTGAGACACACAATCGTATTGTGCTCTTTTCCTTCCAATCCAACTTCTTCCATTCTTCATCGAACACTCCCATTGGTTTAATACCTGGATCTACCATGATCCACTAATCTTTATCTACCAACATATCCTCCATCTTGAGTTTCCATAACTCAAAATTTTGGCCATTAAATTTCTCAATCTCTATCTTTCCACTGCTTTTTATCTTCTTTCACCATTAGAATCGATCCCACAGATCTCCCACTAAATAGGGTCTACCACAGGCCCGAGCGAAACCCCTCAGCAGAAAAGGCATCCCTTGAAGCCGAAAAAACTTTGATACCAAATGTAGGTTTTAACCCTGTACAGAATTACCTACATACGAATTCTAAAACACAGAAAATAAACAATAGAGAGCACATAACACATAAAACAAATATACACAGAGATTTTCCCCTAGATCCCAAAACAAGGACTATTAGATTGATTTTTCATTATGTTCCTTTCAATGTTACAACACATATATATAAATGTCGAAGCATCTAATACCATGGACTGAAAACCATCGCGCCCAAAACCATGTGCGAAAACCATGCACAAAACCATAGGTAGGTTCGCCCACCTAATATAGGATCCAAAAAAAATTATCCTTGGGGCTCTCTCCTGGACCCCATAGAGGGGGGCCAACCAGACCCCTCAAACCCCCCATACAAGGGGGGCTACTCCCCCCCCCTTGTGACCCTTCTCTGTGCAATTGGCGCAACGAATCGGGGGATTTAACCCCACCTCTAACCCCCTCGTTAACTAGGGAGCTAGTCGTCGGAAGAGTATAACACAACCCAAAAATGTTGCACCTATTGATGTTTGTGATGTATTATCAGGCCAACCATACTTGTGGAAGCGACATGTTGTGTATGAGTCAAGGCCTCGTGCTATTCTTATTTCTTTAGGTAATTCATTATATAGGATACTAAAGGTATCCCCACCTATCGCCACCTCTTTGATCTCTACTAAGAAATGCAGTAAGATCATCTCCCAGACTAGGAAATTAATTTTCTTTCTGGTTTGATCTCAAAGTAAGGGGAAGATCGTAGCTACATCCATGGTCCCTGAGAAGGGTTCCTCCATGCAGTAGAATTTGGTGGATATGGTCATGAAATAAGACATGTACATCTTCTCCTCACCCATAGGGGTACCGTCGCACTGTGAGGTCAAGTATTCATTCAATCTAACTCCCGGAGCACCTCTGCCCAACGGTGTGATATATCGTTGCTCCATTGTCGAAAATATGAAGTACAAGCAGTGACATGATCGACATCGAGTGCCACATAAGTTTCAAGTGGGTGACAAAGTCTAGTTGCATCTACAAAAAGAACGCCTTACAAGAGCCCATCAGAAGCTCAAACCACTCTCATATGGTCCTTACACCATTACCAAGGTCATGGGAAACAATGCTTTAGAGCACAACATTCCCCCATTCCTTGGCTTGCAATGAGTGTTTAGTGTGCACTGCCCTCAACCATGCTTCCCACCATTACTGGAAACATCAGAGATCGCAGAACAACTTACGAGGGACCAAGTTCAGCAAACGTTTCCCCATCTGATGGAGGCACTCAATGTAATGTGGACCATTGCTTCCTAAGTGGGAAGGAATGATCTAGGTGGCTGTTGGTGGCCACCCACCTATCCCACTTGGACCCCCACAACCATCTCTTTCAATTTTTTAGTTTCCTTAATTGTAGCACAGTTTACTATTTTTAGCAGTTTTTCAGGTCCTAAACTTATGGAGCCTTTTTGAAGCCCTAAATGATGCTTTTTTGGTAATATTGTACCAACAATATTTTCTCTAAAATCATCACTTTGGTCATAGTCCTCACATAGATCTTTCCAACGAGGTATCATGCGCCTCAAATGGAGATAATATGACCAAGTCGTGACCCTGGGAAGTTGGTTTTCCAACAAACCCCAACATGGCCCGTAAACTCTTGGTGTTACATCTCCTTAGTTTAGGGTTTTGGTTGTTTAGGGTTTGTTCTTATTGTTGAATAATAAAAAGGCGCTCGACCCTCATTGTAACATAGTTCAGAGGCATGTAGATGCCACATCTCTTCTTATAGATAAGATACCATCACCTTAGTTGTTTTCTTTCCATTTCTATTTGTAAGCATGTTTCACTATTTTACATTAAAGAAATGAAGTATTATTTATGTTGCATCTTTGTATTTATGGTTATATTTGTAATTTGTTGTGTTCCTGTTTAAATTCGATCACTGGTAGATATAGAGCATCCACTATTGTATAGACCACTTACATGGAATGAATATTTGAAGAAAAAACAAAACATTTACATGAAACTCTTGAATTATTCAAAATAGATGATCATTTATTTTTTCTCTCGAAGTCAGAGGTTGATAATCTTTGAAGGAAATTTGTACTTGCATCAAATCCTCTTCTCTATGACGATATGAACTTGTTGAATATTAAGAAGTTACTCATAAATTATGTTGCTGCTAGGTCCTTGATGATGCATACTACAGTCAATCCTATATTTACAAATGGTTGTTGGAAATGTCTAACTTTCAGAATTTATTTCATGTATTCACTACACAGGATTTCGAATCTTTTAAGGAATCTCTTCGTTTTAATATTATAAATATTGTCATTACTCTATCTATCGTAAGTATATTATAATGTAATGAATAATGACAATTACTTTAAGGAGGCTAATAAGATTGGTTCATGAATATCATCTCAACAAAATTATAATTTATAAATAATTATATTAAGTATTGGGTGTTTTCGGAGTGCATTATATTAGATATCATTTTTTGGGATTCAACTGCGTTAAGAAAGTCATTCATCTATGACCATTTCCATGAGAGGTAGTCATAACTGACTAATTTCTTATGATTTTTGAATAGTCCACTTAGCACTCATTGCATCGGGTCACAAGAGTGAAGAAGTGGGATTGAAACTAGTGAAATGAATCACATAGCGTCAATCATCACTTCCAGGGCTTGCACCCGGTAACTAGGACTTCCCGGGAGGTCAACGTGCTTAATTGTGGAGTTTTCCCCACAATCAAGCCCACCTAACTTGCTACACCATTTGTAAAAACTTAGCAAATATTGTGCCTCATGAACCATTCAAGTAGAGTTCCCTTCACTCTTTTGAAGTAAATATTGGGGGTTTTCACAGTGAATTATATTAGATATCAATTTTTTGGATACAACTGCATTAAGAAGTCATTCATCTATGATCATTTCCATGAGAGGTAGTCGTAATTGACTAATTTCTCATGATTTTTGAATAGTTCACTTAGCACGCATTGTTAGGATATTCCGACACATAGGAAATAGTTAAGTTCAACTTGGTCTAGTATAGAGTTAGGTATAGAGTTAGGTAAAGTGTGTTTCTTTACCGTTGTACATTTTGTAACTTACAATCCGACGGTCACGATATGTAGTGATCCGACGGTTCTTTCTCTCCTCGGTATTACCGACACTTGATCCGTGGCTTGACACCCGATTGGTCCATGAATTCTATTTAAAGCGCATGGAGGGTCATTTGTAGGTTAACCGTGCATGAGAGAAGCTTATGTAAATTTTCATTCTTTTATTAATAAATTGCCTGTAGTAGCCACGTTGGCGCATGCCGTGGACTATTTCCCTCTCTGAGGGTTTTAGCCACGTCAAAATATTGGTGTATTGATCTGTGATCTGTTTGTGAGCAGTGTCCTTTTGGTGTTATGTCTGAGGAACTTACCCTGTAAATTCCTACATGGTATCAGAGCTATTTGA
>APFE031597923.1:2839-24638 GCA_000404065.3 Pinus taeda
CCCACTTAGTCATTTATTTCCAAAGTCACTTTTCCTTTCTAATTTTACATTGACTTTATTAAAGTCACTTTAAAATTTTACTTTAGTAACTTTATTACTTATAAAAATTATAAAGTCACTTTAGGAGAAAAATTAAATTCTGTTGGACACTTTTCCCTAGACCAAAGATCAAAGCCTTTGGGAACCACCTGTCCTCCGGTACCAAATTTCAACACAAAGGATTTTGTTGAGTCACACGTGGGAGTTGAGAGGATGGTCATTCAGAGCTGGGATGAGCTGGGTTTGGAGGATACATCGAAGGGGAAATTTTGCTAGCATTTGGCACCATTTTTGGAGGGAAGAGCAATGATTTCTTCAGGTGGGATGAAATTCCAAGTCATTGGAGGAGCACGTGGAAATTGGAGGTAATTTTGGGGGTCAGAACTTGGTCAAACCTTTTCTGGGTTTTGGTGGGTTATTTGAGAGGAGACCGAAGTTAATTTCCTGGAATTTTCTGAGCAACAGAAGTGGTCCAAACAACAGATTTTTCCAGCCAACAGTGTAGTTTTCTTAGGGCCAATGCAAATCATTGTGGGGGCTTCTGTTTAGCATTTGGACAATAGTTTTTCATCACCTGGGACTTGTTAGCTTGTGTTGAGCAAGCCCATGTGCACCTACTTCATTCTCATATTTTACCCCATTTGAATTATAATGAAAATGGTCCATATTGGCGCAATTTTTGGAGTATTCTTGGGTATTTAATTTTGTGTGTGTATTTTGTGTTGCATGTACCTTGTATGCGTTGTTTATCACTGTTAATTTTCCACTAGGAATATTACAAATACCTCAACCAATTTACCTTCAGTAGATGTTGAAACTGCTTACCAACTTATTTTGGATTAAACGTGCAAGGAACTCTCGTCTTTGGATCATTTTTATCTAATCCCAAAACAACAGGGAAGTGGTTTGAGCCAGAAGGGTGTTCTTGATGGTGCCGGGCTTGTTTGATGCCAGGAGAGTCTACACTTTTATAGAGGGTTTGCTTGAGCCCCTTACATGGGTTGGTGAGATCTCACAGACCAACCATGTTGCAGGAGGTTGTGAGTTGTGCTTGGGATTTGCAAGAGGCAATCCCCAAGACTAGGGCATCGATTCCAGCTCGAGCTCCTTTTCCTCCCAAGGGCCATGACACCAGAGCCCCACCACCAAGAGCTAACCAGGGGTGTGGACAATTGAATGAGGAGACTAAGACAGATCTCCGGAGGAGGAAACTGTGTTTCACCTACCAGGATCCTTGGGCACTAGGCCACAGGTGCACCACGGGCAAGGCCCACTATATTGAGGTCTTCTCTGACAGTGACTAGGAGGATGATGTAGAGAAGGAGGTAGATGGGGGTGACAGGGAGCCACATGGAGTAGGGTGACCACCTCCACCACCACCGCTTGGGGGAGCACCTTTTGCACCTACTAGGGGAGTACTTGCTTCATTGCGTGGGTTCCCTAGGTACTTGACCCTGAGGATCCGAGGCACAATGTAGGGGCAACGAGTCTCAATTTTGATAGACAATGGGGCCTCCCACAACTTCATTGACACACAAATGGTGCAGAGGGGTCTCACTACAAAGGAGTTTGAGGGGTTTTCCGTCCTTGTACCAAGGGATAGGACCATGTAGTGCACCCGATGTGTCCCCCCTTTGACAACGACCATGGGGAATTATCCAATGACTGACCACTTCTATGTGGTGGATGTACGAGACACCAATGTGGTGATGGGTGTCCGGTGGCTTTACTCTCTTGGGCAAGTGATCACAGATTGGTAGAAGCAGGGGATGAAGTTCACAGGGCCATATGGGAAGCTGGTTGTTTTGTGAGGCATGCACTCATACCCACCATAGACAGTCTCGCCACACAGGATGGAGGCCGATTTGAGGCATGGGGACATTGAGTGGGCAATGGAGTTGAGGAATTTAGAGGCTGGGGGCCAGCCCCAACCACCACATCCGGATATTCAAGCCATATTGGATAGGCATACCCACCACCTACTCAGTAAGTCAAGCCCCTTCACTCACCTACCAAGCGTATAGATACCTGATAGTGTTTGGAGACATCCCACCAGGGCAACCTCCTGACAGGGTGTTTGAGCACGTTATTGAGCTAGAGCCAGGGGTGCATGCAGTCTTCACGAACACATACAGACATCCCAAGGCCTATCGGGATGAGATCGAGCATGCTATCCATGAGTTGTTGGCACTAGGGCACATTAGGCCCAACTCTAGCCCCTTTCCTTCATTAGTTGTTCTGGTGAAAATGAAGGATGGTACAATACGCATGTGCATTGATTACAAATTTCTCAACAAGAAGACCATGAAGAACTGCTACCCCATTCCCCACATTAATGAGCTTATGGATGAGCTTAGAGGAGCCAAGTACTTCTCTAAGATAGCCTTACGCTCGGGGTACCATCAGATTAGGGTGAGGGATTAAGATGTCCCCAAGACAACTTTCAGGTGTCACTACACCATTTCGAGTTTTTGGTTATGCCTTTTGGAGTGACATGAACCACGTGTTCCGTCGGTAGTTTCAGAGGTTCGTGTTGGTGTTCTTTGACGATATATTGTGTTGAAGACTTGTAACTGGCTTCAGTGTTTATAATTGTACTTGAAGTCAAAATGTAATATATTTGTGGAAAGTAAGCAAAAAGAAATTTATTGTTATTTTAATTGACTTGTTAAAGCATTGGTTTCATGCTTGGGTCAATTGTTATTGGTCAATCCTCGATTGCAGGCTTTAGGTTATTGTCAAAGTCAATTTGGTTTGAAGACTCCTCCATCCATCAAAGTTTCCTTGTTGTCAAAGGACTCATCATCAAGTTGGCCTCCCTCAATAATCTCCTGTCGGCCTAATACAGTGGCACATCTATTCATATGCTCATGTCGACTCATTTCAATATGGAAACAACTATATATAGGAGTTTGAACATCGCTCAAAACATAGAACAACAACTCGACAATTTCTGAGATAGAATTTGGTCCTATTATAGAAACAAGTTCGGTTGATAACTCAGAGACATGTTTTGGTATTATTACAGTGAAAGAACTTAGATTGATTGTAGGGATGATCTCGGTGTAATTCACAGTGTGATAAATTGAATATCACAGTTTCGGTGCTAATACAGTGAATACATTTTGGTGATATTACAGTTGATATATCTCGGTGTTACCATAGTGAGTTTCTCGGTGTTATCACAGTGAGGAAGTCTTGGTTCATTATTATCTCGGTGCTATCACAGTGATGAAGTCACAATGCTAGTGCTATCATAGTGATAAAATTTTTGATGCCAAGGGATGAACTTGATGTTATCATAGTGAACAACTTTCAATGCTATCTTAGTGAGTAAATTCGGTGCTATCACACAAGGATGGTTCAAAGATCACTGCTATCTCAAGATACAAGTTCGGTGCCATCGCAATGATCAAAGTGTTAAGAAGAATGACTGCTACAAGAGCAATAGAACTGAAGTATGACAAGGTTGATTGGATGGATGGAGGTAGTCTTGAGTTTAAGTTGTAAGGATCTTGGTCGTCTCATCTTGAATCTACTGAAGGAAGAAATTTGACTGGGTTTTCCCCTAGGGTGGGGTTTTGCCCTGGTAGCATGCCTACATCTTGTGTTCTCTTCTATTTGTTGCTTGGCATTAATCTTGATGATAAGAAAAGATAATCCGAAAGAACACAATAATAATGAAAAACATCACAAGACAATGTCATAATAAGAGAAATCGTTTAACTACCACACTTTGGATTTCTCAACATGTTATTAGAGCTATGGTCATGGTCAAAGGCAGTTTGAAAACCACTTATACATCTTTGAAGTATTCTCAGTGATGTCATAGTAATGAATTTCAGTACACTTCAGTAAGATAAGTTTGTATTAGTTTTAGAAAGAAGAATTCGTGAAAATACAGTGACAAGATCACAAAAGTGTGGTAAGGACACTACAGGTGTTAGTTCAGTATAAAAATCATAGTGAGACAGTTTCGAAAATCAGTGATCAAGTTCGGTGCAATACAAGTTCAATGCATGCTAAGAAAACTAGTTTAGTAGAAAGGTCAATATAATTTAGAGAGGAGTTTCGGTAAAATCAAGTGTTAGACTACAAAGAAAGTCAAATTTGGACCGACTTCAGTGATGAATTTGTGTGATCTCAACGCGAAGATCATTGTAAATCAGGTATAATCTCAGTGCGAAGATCAGTGTGGTAAGATCAGTGCAACATGTATAACTTTGAGTTTCAACCTTCAATTGAGTAATTACATTTATTGTAATTTTAATTTATGATCCTCAAGTGTCAAGAGTCAAGACGCATTAGTTTTTTGACAGTCTTACAGGTTGTAGTTCTCACGCCTCAATGATTTAGTGTATGTGCATTGCAATCTCCGACTTCGAGTGAATCAAATAGAAACACCAATGGATCCATATGTCATTTCCTTAGATAATATTGATGCATTGTCTCTGTGGACGATGAAGTCTAAGGTGCCCATCTTGGAGGAGTCACTTGCATGGTTAGAGTCAGAGGAACCATTAGAATAAGGGCAGCCAGAGGAGGAGGACTCGAGAGAGGAGCAACACGAGGAGGAGGAGGAGACTGTGGGAGCATCAACGTCAGCACCATCTGCTATAGATATGGGAGAGCACAACTCTATACCTAGCATTCAATATTTGGCATTAGGTGCAGGGGCAGGGCCTTATATTACTGGGGGCAGACTTGGCAAACAACCCATCATGTTTTCCTGTAAAAGGGGGAGAGGGCACTTATTTCAGATAGATAACTTCTAGTTTTATTTGTTTTGCTACATATAACTCATGATGATGAGATACTATTATATATGTTATGTTATTTTGTATTGGTTCTCCACATTTGAGTCCTTGATTGGACAATTATCAGTTAAGTAACTTGACACGTGGATTCGGGATTTGTCGGATACGGGGATTTGAGTGTCGGATTTGAACACGTTGACCCTCGTGAATAGGACACGTTCATATACATTATATATTATTTTATTATATATATATACATATTAAAAATTAGATATTTCTTACACAAATTCTCACTAATGATACAAAGTCATTGATTTCAAACATAAATCTTCATCTAGATGTAAGTTTCACTGTTTAGAAAGTAAGTAACATTATAGCATGCATAGTACATACAAAATTCAAATACATGTCACATAAATGATAAATCAATGAATCATAAATTCTAAATTCATAAATGATAAACGATAAATCATAATACATATTCAATTCATCAGTGATGCAATAGGAGAAAGACGAGATAGTAAGATAAAGACACTAACAACTGTAGTTTTTCATTAAGTCATCAAAATCAAAATGTGTTACATATGTAGTGTAATGCCAATGCCAAATAGAAATAGAAAATACAAAACAACTACAAGTATACAAGCCTCAAGGCAGTAGGTAGCTCATGACTCATGAGTCATTAATCCTCATAGTCATCATCAAAATCAACATCACTATCCTCATCATCATGGTCACCACTGTTCTCCTTTGCTGCATCCTCCTTCCCTGTATCCAAAGTCGCCTCTGCGTCTATTGGTGTGGAGGATGTCCCCTTTACAGTATCACCATCATCAAATCTAACAGAATCTAGCACTGGATCATTGAGATCCATGTTGGCCAATGCCAACTCAACACTGCTGTCCACACCCATATCATCAGGAAAGACATCCCACATCTTTGTCTTTCCCTTCAACCACTCTTCTCTCTGCCTGTAAATAAGACGAAGGTTGGTGTGCACATACGCCATTGTCTCTGCCCTCGATTGCTCAAGCATGCTCTTCTTAAAACTATACAAATTCCCATGTGCTCCAATTCCTCTCGCAACAAGAGGATGAAGTCACTTGAGAGAGGAGCATCATGGCTAACTGCTGTAGAGGAGGGCTTGTTGCCCCATGATTTGCCCACCAAGAATAAGGCTTCTTAGCCCCCCTATCTCTAATCACATCATATCCTGCAAATCGACCAATGCCAGTGGAAAACTTTGCAAAGGTATCCTCCACCTCATCAAGTAATGCTCTATCCTGAAAAACCTGCTTGAATGCATCTTTCCTCCCCTGTGAGATTTCACCATCCATGTGAGGAGGGAATCTGCGGGAAGGTCCACCATTTAGCCACTCATGGCTGTAGTATTTTGGGTTCAATTAGTGAGCCAAACAATGTAAAGGTGTGCAATTCTTGTCCCATTTGCTGATAAGAATATCCTGTATAGTACCATAGAAGGCCTCTGGTGATGTCTCATACTCAAGGCACCCACTTTGTAAAATAAGGCTCCTCACAGACTCAATCATGGAACCACATCCCTCATAAACCTCTCCTAGGATGGGTTGGTCTGTATTTGCAAATTGAAGCAAAGAAATGATAGGGTCCATGATCTGAATAACTAGATCTACCTTCTCCCACCAAGCATCATCTAGCACTGTGTCCTTCACTCTTTTAGAGGTTACTTGATCTGTCTTTCTCCAAAAAGACCAAAACTTTGAAATAACCATGGCCCCAAGAGCGGTGTTGACCTCCCTCAACCTCTTTAACATGATGAATGAAGAGGCAAACCGTGTATCCACAATCTTCAACAATGATTGGTTGTTGTACTCCTTGATGATATTGAGGGCATTTGTATGGTTTTGTACAAAGTTACGGATATGCTGTGCATCCTCAGTAATGTTACCAATCCAAAGCACATCAAAAGCAATGGATTTGAGTGCTAAGTTCAATGAATGGACAATGGAAGGTGTCCAAAACACTTGTGGATATTTAGTTTCCACAATCATACCAACAACCTTGCAAACATGTGCATTATCTGTAATGATTTTCACACAAGAATGAACACCTACATCTTCAATAACTTTAATAAACAACTCACCCATATATTGTGCATCCTTGTATTCTCCAAGTGTATCCACTGCTTTCAAAAAAACTAGACCATTCAAGGAAGACACCATGAAGTTGATGAGTGGGTGCCGTGCTGGATTTGTCCATCCATCAGAAACAATGCCAACCCAAATGTTGGCCATGATGCTTTAATAGGCTCAAGCATTTTTTGCACCTCTTTTTTTGCTTTCGTCAACAGTTTGGTTGTAAGCTTCTTTGAACCGGGAGGCAGATACCATGATGGAGCCCATTGAGTTAGAGCTCGACACATCTCAATAAATAGATGTGAGCGTGCAACATTAAAGGATATGAAGTTTTGATAGAAGAAAAAGGCAATGGTGAGATCAAGCTCTTCCTGTTTCTCTTTTTGAAAAATCTTGTCCATTAGACCAAGTGAAATTGCCTTTCTTTTTGCTGCTTGTCCTCCACTAGAACTCTCAAATGGGAATTTGTTGCTGCCTTTCCTTAAAAATGGTAGGGGGTCATCATTCTTGGTTTTTTTTGATATTGTAGCCACATTTGCCATACCAACATTGAACTTTCTTTCCATTTCTTTCCTCGTGTAAAGGAACTTTTGTACAAGCTCCAACTCCACAACCTAGTAAAGTCAACAAATGGCCTTTCCCATGGAAATATGTGCTTGTGAAAGTACTGTGGCAAAAGTTGCATCTCCAATTCACATTGCCTCTTCCCTTCACCTTGCTGCTTGGCCCATTTTCTCTTGTGATATATTTCCAAAAGGGATATTTCTCACCTTTAGGAGGAAGTCTTCCCTCAACATTACTTGCAATAGAGGGAATACTTGCAACAAACTGATGAAGTTGGGGGAGGAGGGGCATCTGCAATGGGAACATTCTTCCCCTTCCTTTGCCCCTCCTTACCTGCTGCCCTTGATTGAGCCATGATATTATAAAATAATAAACAAAACATGCACAAATTTGTAAAAGGAATGCATATGCAAACTGCTGTAATATAATTCCAAAAAAATAGAGAGGAAATGCACTTACCTGTTGCTTGAATCTTCTTGAAAACGCTCTACACCGTTTGCTCCTTGCTCCAAACTCCTCACAACAAACTCACAACCCACCTATTGCAAAAGAGATGAGTGAAAATGATGCAAAGAAGAGGGATTTTCACCCTTTTATGGCTTGCGCGGGTTGTTTTTTTTTGGATTCGTGTCCGGAAATTGGGACACGATCCAGATTCGATTGTGTCCCAATTAGACACGACGTGTCCCAATTTCCAAACACGAATTGGCACGAATCGTGTCCGATTCATCGGATTCAGGACACGTCGGCTTGTTAGAACGAATCCGGTTTAAGAGATTATCAGGGATCAACAAGATTTGGTATCGCCTTTGATGTATCATTTTTATTTTACATCCATTACATCATATATATCGGTGCTTTCTTCATATTTATGTGCCAATGTGTTTATTTCATGTTGTTATTGCTTTATATGTTGAAAAATATGAAAAAATGAATATATTATGCATTTTTTATGTTTGCTAATATTGCCGATAAGATGTTTTCTGGATCCTCGCCGATATTTTTCCGATACTGATATTTTCAGCACTGTTATGGATTTTATCACAGGGATTCTCATGGTGCAGGGCCATGAATGCATATACGTGGTGGTGGATAGGTTGATGAAGTATGCACATTTCTTTGCAATCCTCACTCGGTACTCTGCTTCGCAAGTTGCCGAGCTGTTCTTCAGAGAGGTCTTCTGTTTGCATGGTATTCCCAATACCATAGTTAGTGACGGGGACAACGGTTGCATGGGCATAAGATTTTGAGATTGTTGGGCATTGAGCTCACTCCTAGTACCAGTTACGATCCTTAGATGGATGGGTAGACCAAGATAGTGAACAAGTGGCTAGAGGGTTACTTGTGGAATTACGTGACAGGGAAACAATGAGCTTGGATGAGTTGGTTAAACTTGGGGGAGTATTGCTACAATACGGCCTACCACATGTCCATCGATATGTCACCTTAACGTGTTTTATATGGGTATGATGCTTTATCTTTCGCTGACCTTGTTTTCAGAGATAGTAGGGCCTCAAGGGCTAAAGATTGGATTCAGGAGAGCCAAGACATCCTTAAGGCTCTCAAAGACAACTTGCAGACCGCCTAGAATCAACAGAAAATATATGCAGACAAGCACAAGGTTGAGAGGCACTTTGAGGTGGGAGACTTGGTCTCTTTACGTATCCAACCATATAGACATTCCATGTTGAAGCAGACAGGGGCCTAAAAGCTACAACCACACTTTTATGGGCCTTAGAGTGTGATAAGGTGGATTGAGGAGGTGGCTTACGAGTTGGAGCTTTCACCTGGAAGTAAGGTCCATAATGTCTTTCATGTCTCATGTCTCTAGAAGGTATTGCGACAACATGTGACAACTGCGCTATTGAACTACCCCTACCAAAGGCCGTTTTGGAGACTAGGGAGAGGACATTGAGTAACCAGACCATCACGAAATATTTGGTGTGAGTGAAGAATTTGCTAGATGACGATGCCACTTGGGAGGGTGAGCACATTCTTCAGCACCCAATGTTACAGTTTCTTGGGGACAAGCAACATTTGAGAGGGGAGAACTGTGCGTTGAGAAATCTAAGGGGCAACAGGTGCCTGTGATTTCTGTAACTTTGATTACTGCTTGTGATGTATTTTAACTTCGTCTTTTCTTATTATTATTATTATCAAGCAACTACCAAATCATAAAGAACAATGAGACAATAGGACACAAGATGTAGGCGATCAACCAGGGCAAAAACCTCTGCAACTAAGAGGAAAACCGACCAAAATCCTTCTCTTTTTATAAAACTTCAATTAACGAATTCCGAGACCTATGATCCTTGACCAAGACCAAGTCATCCTTCCTTCTTGATGAGCTTTCCTTACACAACTTCCAACAACAAATTTCTACTTTCAACAACTTTTCCAACAACTTTGACCTAGCAACTTCAACAACCTCAACCTAGCAGCGTCACAACTTCGACCTTGATGCAGCTTCAGTAGCTTCGTCTTGATAATTTAACAACTTTGATCTAGAGGCAACTTCACAACTTCGACCTTGTAGCTTCACAACTTCGATGCAGCTTTAAAATTTCATTTAGCCCTGAAACTGTAGAAACCCTAACGAAAGAGTGAGAGAGAGGCTCAAAAACTTCGATTTTGATCTTCTTCTTCTTCCTCTTCGTCCTTTTCTAGGTTCCATCTTGAGGAGATCGAACTTGCTTAAGTGAGTGTTCAAATGAGGTCGAATTCCTTCTTATTTATAGGCTTGTGAGGGGTACGAATTGCTATCTTGAGGCCGACTTGTCCCTTCATGTAGGCCGACTTGATCTTTGTGCCATGACGAGGTCTTGGAGGGCCTTTTGACTCTATTTTGACTTAATAAATTTTTCTTTACAATATGTAACATGCCCAAATGGGTCTTTACTACATGACAATGACTCAATTGATTTTATGACAAACCTAGAAGCACTCAATGGGTGTTTGACCTAAAAATAAATTTCCCTTGAGCATGAAATCCATGTCTCAAGAATACAAATAATAAATTTATTTTCCTCTTTTCATTAAATACATAAAATCACGATTACATATGCCAATATGAAGACCAAACCTACTTACATATTTCAACACTGTGATATCCCATCTAATTAAAATTACTAGGCAACCACACCAATTTTTCAATTTTGCATAAGGTTATTAAATTTTGGACTCACAACTTAGGAAAAGTTGGTAAATGCAAAGGAAGAACTTTGATTAAGAAGGGACCCCACTATATGAGAAATGAGAAAATAATGGCATTAGTGGGATGTGGGGGCCACTCCAAGTGGTAATACACACCTACTGGAGAATTCGAGTTGGAGAGAGAAGAGGGAATAAGGGAGTTTGATGTGGTGGAGCCCACAAGGGAAGAAGGGGCAACAAATTATAATAGACAAAGAAGCACTCATTTTGGCACTTCTACTCATTTGACAACCAAACCATTGTTTACTCAAGCTGTTCAATTGAGTCAATAGAGTGCTGCTCAGCGCACGAGATCTCCAAGCGGAAATCTCACCCTACCTTTAGTGGACTTCGAGTGCCATAGCTAGAAGGAGTTCCATTTCACATTACAGAATTTTTGCTGTGATTATTCATGCAAATTCGTGGGTCTTTCTTAGTAGATTGGACGCAGAAAGGGAGTATGCACTCCCAGGGGAAGGAAGTTGTGGGGCAGCTTTTTTGTTGGGCCTTTCGGGAGAGGATTGGATACCAAATTGCTGGAGTTTTGGGGGCTAATTGGGAATATTTCTAGAGGGCTTTTGCTGTAGCTTCATCTCTTATTTCTAGTGGCTGCGTAGGCCTACACAGAGATTTTCCTTGAGCCACACGTGGGAGTTGAGAGGATGGGCATTCAAAGCTGTGTTGAGTTGGGTTTGGAGGAGGCATCCAAGGGGAAATTTTGGTAGCATTTGGCATCATTTTTGAAGGGCAGAGCAATGATTTCTTCAAGTGAGCCAAAATTCCAAGTCATTGGAGCAGCATGTGGAAATTGGTTGTAATTTCGGGGTTTAGAACTAGTCCAAACCCTTTCTGAGTTTTGGTGGGTTATTTAAGAGGAGACTAGGGTTAATTTCCTGGAATTTTCTGAGTAGCAAAAGTGGTCCAAGCAATATATTCTTCCAGGCAACAGTGTAGTTTTCCCAGGGCCAATGCAGATCATTGTGGGGGCTTCTCTTCAGCACTTGGGCATTAGTTTTTCATCATTTGGGACTTGTTAGGTTGCCCTGAGCAAGCCTAGGTGCACCTACTCCATTCTCATATTGTATCCCATTTGAATTAGAATGAAAAAGGTCCATATTGGCACAGTTTTTGGAGTATTCTTGGGTATTTAATTTTGTGTGTGTATTTTGTGTTGCATGTATCACTGTTAATTTTCCACTAGGAATATTATAGATAACTTAACCAATTTACCTTCAATAGATGTTGAAATTGCTTATCAACTTGTTTTGGATTAAACTTGCAAGGAACTCTTGTCTTTGGATCATTTTTATCCAATCCTGAAACAATAGGGAAGTGGTTTGAGCATCCAATGGATTCTACCAATGACCCCTTTTAGGTTTTACACGAACCCAACACATGACCTTTAATTGCAAGCAATAAATCACTGAAAAACACACATTTAGATTCCTAATAAATAATATTCAGTGAAGCAAATTACGATTTGAATCACAAACAAATTTTTGTGCAAAAAATCAGTGCATCATTAATTAAAACTTAGAATGAAATTGGGCTCCCATCCTAGGATAATGACCCAATTGGTAATATATGGATTACAATACGCTAGATCTGATTGAATGGATTCGCTGTCTCTTGTAGATTTGGTTCTCCAACCCCTCTGTACTCTATTCAACCCAACACATGCTCACTGAGATGTTAGTCTCAACCTTGTGCTGTTGTTTTGTGTCTTCTCCTCAACTTAGCCTTGATTTTATAACTTTACATTGAGCCAAAACTCCAATCCTAACCCTAACCCTAATCTCAAAGTGATTGATGACTGAGATTAGATTTTGCCTCAATTGAGATCAATGGCTAAGATTAAAACTTATTCAGTAAAGTAAATACTTTACTTTTCTCAAGTTTTATTTTAGCTCAATAAGCCAAGATATTAATGTGTGCTTTTCCTAAGTTAAACTTAGGGTAAGTTACATCATCAACTTGGTCAACCTAGAGCAAGTGTTCTAAGGTGATATGGGCGACTTCTGCATGCCTAGATGCAAGGCTTGTGCAAAAGTACTTGCCCAAGTTACAAACTTCAACACTCCTTATTAGTAGGGGAGGTACTTCTGGAACAACCTCCTCCACCTGGTTTCGTCTCCAAGCCCATCTCAATACTTGTAGCCGCTCTCTCTGACGTTGAAGCCTGTCCAGCGACCTGACTTGAAACCTGTGTTGATAACCTTTCACAACCTGTTGTGTTAGATCTCTTGTGTATGGTCGACGATTGGCTAGCTCAGGCTGTTAGGCATCCACAACCCTTCTCTTTTTTTAATTTAATTCAATTTTTTGTTAAAAGAATTTCGTGCCCACTAAGAACAATTTCTGCCTGGATAAAAAAATTTGCTCTTATAACTTTAATAAAATTGGTTTGTACGATCCCAACCAAACCTAGCTCCAACGATCTGGTATGGACTCGACACCTGCGATTCCGAGATCGATTTAGAGTTGAACCACTAATACCATGTTAGATTTTTCACGAACCCAACACTTGGTATTTAATTCCAAGCATTAAATCACTGAACAAGCACACAACTTGATTCCTAACAAATAATATTCAGCAGAAGCAAATTACGATCTAAATCACATGAATAACAAACATATTTCTCTCCAACAAATCAACTCATCATTAGTTAAAACTCATGACTTGGGCTCTCCTCTTGGTATAAATGTCGAAATGAGAAAACACAGATTACAATACGTTGGATACGTTCCAACTGATTTGCTCTTTCTTGCAGATATGGATCTCCAACCCCTTTGCACTCTCTCGGACCCAACGCATGCTCACTGGGATGTTACTCTCAACCATTCACTATTATTGTGTCTTGTCTTTACCTTAGCCTTGCTTTTATAACTTTACATTGAGCCAAAACTCTAATCCTTATCTTAACCTTAATCTCAAAGTGATTGACGACCAAGATTAGATCTCTCCTCACTTGAGATCAATGGCTAAGATTAAAACTTATTCACTTAAGTAAAATATTGACTTTTCCTAAGTCTTATTTTAGCTGAATAAGCCAATGTATTAATATGTACTTTCCCCAAGTTAAACATAGGCTAAGTTACATTAGTAACTTGCTCAACCTAGAGCAAGTGTTATAAGGTGATGTGGGCAACTTTTGCATGCTTAGACACAACCCATGTGCAAACGTATCTTCGTGAGCTACAAACTTCAACATGCCTTTACACCTTTTGTAGAAAGTGTGCATGAATCAAAAACCTATCAAGCCTCTTTGAAACACAATTTTCCCTTGATCTGTTATCATTCCAAGTTGGCTTGAGCTCAATAGTCTCCATGTTCATAATGCTTGCCAAAATAAGTATTATATGGAATAATGTTGGAAATACTAAGAAGGGGGTGAACCAATATTTCACCTCAATTAGTTAATTTTTTAATCTTCAGAGCATTAATTAATATTGGCATCAAATCTAACATAAATAATTAGCAACACCATTCAATAATGCACAACATCAAGTCAATGCACACTAGATTTTTAGGTGGAAACCCTTTGGGGAGAAAAACCATCGAATGCTTCTTAATATAGGTTTTCAAGGATTTACATCAATAGGAAGCTCCAACTTCTGAGATTCTCCAGCTACAATTGTATGGAGGCTCCAACCTCTTGATTTATCAGCTCCAACTAGAAGGATGCTCCAACGCCATGGTTTACCATCTCCAACTGGAAGGATGCTCCAACGCCCTGGTTTACTAGCTCCATTTGGAAGGACGCTTCAACGCTCTAGCTTTATTAGTGCCAACTGAAACAATGCTTCAACACCCTCCACGGGATCCACCCTGCCCTAACACCACCCTGCTGCCTTGAAATGTTCTCAAGCTCCAACTTGAAGGAGACTCCACTCTCTGCTTTGCACCACCCTGGCACCCTACTTAGCAAGCTACCACTTCCCTTGAAGGCTCTGACCTTTAGTTCACATAATGGACCGCATTTTCACAATTTTCAAACTGGATCCACGTGTGCTCCATAACGATACTAAACCAAACTGCAATACAATGTCTGCTCAATCAATTTTGCTTCTACTCGATGTGTACATCAAAGCAAACCCTAGAAACTTACGTCAATAATGAATTCACTGCTCAACATTTCTATAACAATAACAATCAATAACCAATATGATTTCTGCAATATTGTTAAACCTTAGCACTGCTCAATAACGAAGTCTGCTCAACACATCAAGATTAAACCCTTGGCAGCATAGAATCTCACTGTCAATCCTACAACACAACAACACATGTTCACTGCCCAACAATACCACCAATGTCAAACCCTTGCAGTATATCTTTACATCAACAATAACGACAAACTCTGGTCCAATACATCTCTAACAAACAATCTATGATGCATCAACTCTCTTCAACAATTCTTTCTCCAATACCAACACACTCAACATCATTTCCATAAATCTGTCTCTGCTCATCAAACCATCAACCATAGTAGGAACATCATGCACACATACTCAACCATACAACCATGTAGCAGCTCTCATGCCAATAAAAGGCACAAACACATCGACATTGTTCGAAGATGAGAGTTGCTCCAAGGTCCAATTAGAACAACAATCGTGGCTCCAACAACAATAGGTTCAATGATAGAAGAAGAGGAGATGATAGAAGAAGGGGAGATGATAGAAGAAGAAGAGATGCTCCTGAAAATTATGAAGAAGGCTATCGTCCTCAAAAGAGATCAACGAACTCTAGGTATGAAAACAATGTTGCTGCTTCACAATCTGAATATATTCTTATTTCTACCTTCTCGAGTTCTTCTCTTCCATATTCTTGTGATAACTGGTTGGTAGATAGTTCGACTTCTAGACATTTCACTGGGTATCAGGAAGTCCTCTCAAATTTGGTTGAGAGAGAGACAAATCTAAAGATCATCCTTGGGGACAACTCTACATATCCTGTGAAGGGCTTTGGTTCTGTTAAATTTCATTTGGACTTTGGGGAATCCTTTCTTGTTGATGAAGTAATGTATCTTCTAGGATTAAAGAAGAACTTGGTATTTATATTTGCCTTGGAAGAAAAAGGGATGAGAGTTGCCTTCATAAAATGAAGGGTCCTTACTTGGCCTATGGAATCTTGCATGAGAGATGCTTTCACCTTGGGATCTAGAATTGAAGGACTCTATAAAGTCAATGGAAGGCCACTGAAACTATTGGTTCACGATTCCAATCATCAAAGTGAGTTATGGCACTGAACACTGACACACCTACATTATGAAGCCTTGCCTAAGATTGGTTTTTGGGATGCCTGATGTTTCATCTAGTCATGATGGCGTATGCCTAAGATGTGCTAGTGGAAAGAAGACAAGGGGACCATTCTCCTCCAGCGAAAACAAGACTAATGATATTCTACAATTCATCCACTCTGACCTATGTGGACCTAAGTTGCACGAAACAGGGAAACGGGGACGAGTTTCCGAAACAGGAAGCGAAACGAAATGCGACCTCCCCAAATTTTGGAAACGGGGAAACGCGAATATATATATAATATAAATATTATATATTATGAAAAATATTTAAGATATATAACAGTGTGTGTGTGGTGTGCAAATCATAAAGCAATTAAACTGATATATTATAATTTTAATTACACTTAAACATTACTTTAATTTACAATCACATTTATCTCATTGAAATGATCACATATAAATAAAAATACAGAATATCCAAAAGAAAGCCTTTATTATATACCAAATCTCAAAATCAGGCCTTTATGGTTAATTAAAGTACGAGGCCTGCAACGTACAGACAAAGACTGATTAAGGCTGCAAAGAGAGATCCAAATCAGGATTTTCTGCATCCACATCCCATTCTTTAGAAGGACCACTGTTGTATTGGGAGTTTCCTCCTACATAGTCGAACGGCCTTAGTGCTCTTGATTAAATACACATTTCATACCCTAGTACCCTACATGATCTTGATTATTGGGAGTTTCCCCTGCATAGAGGGCTTGGTTCTCTTGATTAAATACAAGTTCCATACCCTAGTACATGATAAAATCCAATGGAAACATTGCAATCCCTCCAATCCTGAAATCTTGAAAAACAAATAAGTCTGCTGGATTTTGAGTGAGATCTAAAATTCTACTTTCTCCATATGAAATCCAATGAGGGCGAAACCACTCTCAAATATCCCGACTCATTTTATGGTAATGTTAAAAATTTAAGTAAAAGGATGAAAATGAAAAATAAAGGAGAATATCACTTTTACTAGGGCAAAAATTCATTTTTATAACTTTAGACACACATCTAGAAGCAACAAGAAGTCACTAACATACCCTAAAAGTAAATTAAAAAACAAATTAAATTTTTTTTTTTAAACACAAGTTAATGAGGAAACGTGGGTTGTATGGCCCTGAAACGCGTTTCCGGCAGTACTGGCCACTTTTCTGTTTCGGGAAACGTGGCAGTACGGCCGGAAACGCGTTTCACGGCTGTACCAAACGCGTTTCCGTACGGAAACAAACCTCTATAACACGTTTCCTGCAACATAGATGTGGACCCATGCTTGTGCACTCCATTGGTGGCTACCTCTATTATATTATCTTTATTGATGACTTCTCCAGGAAAACATGGATATTCTATTTGAAGCATAAGGACGAAGCATTCGACATGTTCAAGGACTTCAAAGTGTTGAGAAATCTAGGGTAGCGAAATTAGGATGATTTCTCTAGCTTTGATAACTGCGTGTGATGTTCTTTTACTTAACTTGATATACTTGTAGTTAACTTCTTCTTATCTTGATTATTATAGTGTTCTTTTATCATCAAACAACTACCAAACAATGAAGATCAATGAGGCAAGAGGGCACAAAATGTACGCTGCTAGCCAGGGCCAAAACCTCTCCTCTTGAGAGGAAAACCCACAAGAATTCTTCTCTTCTTATAGAATCTTAAATGACGAATTCAAAGACCTAAGACCCTTGACAAAGACTCCTCCAAGACCAAGTCAACCTTTTCCTTGTTGAACTTGCTTCAAACAAAGTCAACCTAAGTCAAACTTGCTTCACAACAATTGCAACTTCTCCTTTGACCATAATTTTGGACCTGCAATTTCTAACTGTAATTCTCGACCCTCCTGCAAAAGCTTAACTCACACGTGTGGTAGGAATATGGTAGAATAGGTCTCTTTTCTCCTTCGCTTAGTGAGGTTCCCCCCCCTTGATGATTTGACCTTCAATCTGGATGCTTCTTGACACTATATTTGGCTCCTAGATGTGACTGCAATTTGGGCTTGCTGCAGTTTAATGATGCCCTAATTCCTTTTGCAAGTGTGGGAGATTTAGCCCTAAAAACATTCCTTTAAAATTTGGCTTCTCTTCTCTTTCCTTCGCTAGCCTTTTAGACTCCTCTTCTTGGATCAAATTTCTTCTCTTGTATAATCAAATGTGTTATGCATGTCTCCAAATGAGGTCGAGTACTCCCTTATATATAGACTTCTTATGGTAGTCAAATAGCCCTTATGAGGCCGACTTGTCATCCCTCTAAGGCCGACTTGATCTTGGAGGTTCTTTATGACACTTTATGACTTACAAAGATTTCTTTGACTTGTTACAAGATGCCCAATGGGGTCTTTCATATATGACAATGACCATATTGACTTCTTAACTCTATGACAAAGCCTAGAAGAACTCAATGGGTGCTTGACCTACAAATAAATTAACTGTGAGCATGAAACCCATGCTACAAAAATAATAATAATATTTTTCTTTCTTTTTACAATATACAAGAATCAAGAATACATTTCATATTTATGAAGACCTAACATAGTTACATTATTCAACACTCCCGCTTAACTAGTGAGGTATTCAGAATACATACAAGGTACTTGGACATTCTCATACTAAAGAATTCTTCTAAGAAGAGTCGGATTGGTAAGCCATCTCACAAGGTATTTATTCAGCTTATATTAGTGCATTTCATCACATCAACCAATATTGTCATATAGCAAGGACTTGACTAACAACTCTATCTCTCCACTAGATAAGAGCACAATGCTGGGGAGACAAATGATTATAGACACCTTCATCATTTCCTCTCAAGGCACATATCCCATCTGGATGTTCACAAGGTATGCCCTTCTACGACCATTCCCATCATGGATTTACACATCCTCATGGAATTTCCTCTTTGACTACTCTTGCTTCTTGGATGCTCTATCTCATCCTCAAAGAGTATCGAAATTGAGATGCTTACCCAATCCTCCATTCTTTCTTCATAAAGAAGACAAGAATGATGTGTCCTTCTCTCCCTCTCAACTAGGGAGGATCTACTCATTCCTATAAAATGAATATACCCAAGCTCCCTCTTAGCTAGGGACTTATTACCAACAACAACTATCTTTGCTTTGGTGGAGATCATGGTACTATGAGCTACTTGTAGGGCTCCTCATTTCTGCATCATCATGTCATGGATGAACTTCAACTTCTTCATTATGGAGCCACCTTCTTTCATAAATTCTTCGTGGGGCATCAACCATCTTCTCCATCACTTTCCCTTCAACGAAACATAGTGTTGAACCAATAGTCATGTCATCTTTCTCGTCATCGGGAAGTGACCTTCTAGGCTACATCTGACTATCCTTCATACAGCTACCTCTTCCAAGTCATCATTCTTTCAGGATCTTCCATCTAATCTTAGTTGTAGATGAACTTTAATAACCCTCTTTCCGTAGCCCTATTACAACCCAACTAGATGCTTTTTTTCAAAAATAAAAAAATGAACATCAAATCAAAGTTACCTCTTTATGATGGCCTTTGTCATGACATCAACTTCTTGCAACATCAATATCTTGTAGATGTATGATTCTATCTCCAAGACATTTATTATTAAGGTTCTTCTTCTTCCTTAACAAGGTCTTCATACCTTCTCGATGGAGATGTTATAACTAATCTTTCTAGTTATCATATGTTGATTACTTATCTCATTTCATGTGACTATAGATAGATCCTTCATGAACTCTTCTTTCAACTTTCTTCACATATTGCTTCCCTAGAATCTTCTATACATAGTTCCTTCATCATAGGAACAATAGTTTCCAACCACCTCAAATTCTTCATGAGGTCATATCATGTTGATTTCGTCTTGTCAATATGTAGAAGAGTTCAAGGTACATTGTATTCATACCTTCATGTATCAGTCATAAAGAGTCCCTTCTTCTTCAGTCATGCTGACGAGATAGAGCATTCAACCATTTTATCTGCAACCATATGATGACTTTATCTGTCTATTACCCAATATATCCATACCCCTTCCTTCATGTGGTCATCTAGGCTTCCTTCTAGGAGCTTCCTTTCCTTGCTTGAAGATGAAAGTGCTTCAACCAACTTGACATGCTCTACATCTTTAGCATCATACCATCATCCTTCTAAACTGTGGATCCCACACAAGGTGGGATGTAGACTATCTGCGAGACACTTGCTTTTTCTAAGTAGAGGTGAATCTTTTAACAAAGATTCTAATGGAGGATCTTAATGATCCTTATTCTGCAAATGCTTCTTTTCTAACGATGAGATGTGACAAACTGTTATTTTCCTATTTTGCTGGATGATTTTCTTCAACCATATAAACCACTTACTTCAATTTATCCTTCTATTCTTCCAATGAAGATGCCATGTGTTACTTCCTTTCTATCATGTACTATGACTGATTCAACCATATAGACTTTTACTTCGGCTATCTTTCCATGCCTATATGATGATGTCATCCCAGTGTTTGCTATAATGCACCCTATCATACTTGTAATGTTTTTCATTACGACTGCTATCTTCGATAAACTGAAAAGAGCCAAGTAAAGGAGGTTATCTTAGTCATAAATTATAATAAAGGCCTTTCACTTCCTCCTTTGTTTTCTTCTTGTCTGGTTCTTCCACTTCTTCAGTGACATGGGCTTCATTTCTTTCCTTTCTCTTCTTATTGTCCTTCTTGAGTTTAGAACAATTTCTTTTGAAATGCCCATATTCATTACATTCATCATATTGAATCTTAGACATGTTGATTTTCTTTGAATTTTTTTCGAGGCTCGGACTTTCCAAATTTCCTTTTCATCCTTGCCATAACTGCATATGCTACAGTGTGTTCACTTGATCCAATGTCGTTCTTTGCCTTTAATCTAGTTTCTTCAATTTTGCATAATGACGATATATCATTGAATGGGGTAGTTTCCTTCTTTCCATAGATACTTGATACAAAGTTGCCCTATTCATCAAGCAGTGCATTGAGCAAAATGGTGGTAATCTCTCGATCAGACATTACTTCTCCTAGCTCTTGTAGTTGATCTCTTATTTAAAAATTAAGATACCCTCATAAGGTATGAGGTTACCCCTTCTTCCTTTGGTACCTTCATCTTGTATAGTTTGGTTCTGAACGATATAATCTCTCTTGTAGCACTTGCAAAGAACAATTCTACCAATTTTTCATAGATTTGTTTTGATATCTTCAACTCAGTAAGGATTCTTTGAGCCCTTATTTCTCTTTTCATGTACTTTGATAGTTCTTGAGATTGCTCTTGAGAAGGTTTGGTGATTGATCCCGTGACATATTCACTAATTTCATTCTCCATGAGAATTAAATCAATCCATTTCTTCCATGCAAAGTAGTTCGATGACCCAACAAGTTTGTTGTTCTCCTTGCAAGAAGAGATCATTGTAGATTGAGACATAAAATATAGAATACTTGTCAAGTGAAGATGCTCCTTGATGATGATATCTTCAACTTGATGTCTTCTTGATGATGTTGACTTCGACTCCTCCTTTGTTGTTGACAATTGAAGATGCCTCCTTGATGATGATTGCTTGATGATCTTCTTCAAGGATGTTTGAGATATCATCCTTTCATCAATGTGAGGGACATCACTTTGATTTCTTTGGTGATGATGAAGTGCTCTTTGTTTCATGATTGTAGAATGTGTAGGCTTCCCAAGGATGCTTCAAGAGTGTAGAGTCCTTCTCTTTTTGAGTGGATGTTATGAAACCAGCTCAAGAAAAGATATAAAAGATAGATCAACGACTTAGAATTCAACCTCTTCGAGGGGGCAACCTCCTTTACATTACATAAATGAACAATTCTTGGATGATACAAAT
>APFE031597923.1:34613-52959 GCA_000404065.3 Pinus taeda
GCTTTTTGTGAGAGTGACATTTGTTGCACTTGGTCTTGTAATTTTGATATATCATGTTGCATTTCTTCCTCTTCTTCATGAGTCATGCTAGAGCTTTCAGGTTCTTACTAGGTGTTTGCATTTCCTTTCCTCGGGGCATCAGTTACTGGTGATAATGCTCTACTATGCCCTTTGAATTCCTTCAAAATAAATTTTCAAACCAAGCTTAAGCAAAAATTTAAGAAAATCTACACACCTTTTTTCACTTTGTAGGAGCTCGATATTTCCCCTGATGTATCTCTATACTTTCCAATCATATAGTTCTGAATTTGTGACCTGTAGTAGCCCTCTGTGTCCTCTTTCCAATGCCACAAATCTGACCCAAATTGGATTCTCCAAGGAAGCGTTATGCGAAATCTCCCGCAGTGACTTGATTATAGACTAGTTCAGTAGAGCGAACTTGTACGACGTGTCACGAGTCACTGTTTCAACCTTTGGATCTGAAAACTACACACAAGAAACTACAGTTCGTCTTATTTCTGTACCTTTTTACGAAATTTCAATCCGATGCTCAGAGAGAAAGTTATGACGATTTTCCCCAGGTCACCTGTTTTGAATGTAATTCAAAAGTCTGCAAAAAGACCAACTTCCTCAGATCATATCTCCGCAAATATCACGCAAAAAGATCTGAAATTCGGACCCAAAGTAAAGCTCGATTTATTCTCAAATGGGTTTTTTTTGCGGCTTCTGAAATGTCACAGAAAAAAAGTTATAGCGAAAATGCCACGATGACCTGTTTGGAGCAGCGAAACCCTAGAATCAAAGCTCTGATACCAAATGTTATGAAACCGAGTCAAGAAAAGATAGAAAAGATAGATCAACGCCTTAGAATTCAGCCTCTTCGAGGGGGCAACCTCCTTTACATTACATAAATGAACAATTCTTGGATGATACAAATGACAAAACCTCCTTTCTATATATAGGAGTCTAAGGAGTCACAATATAATCCAGCCGACCTAACAATAATAATATAAAGCCACAAAATTAATAATAGAGGGATTCTATGGGGCACAGAAATAACAATATGTGGGTAATAGGGGCACAACAATATAAATAAGGGGTATAACTACCATAGTAATGGGGTAATCACTAGTATTATAGGGACCCAACAGTGGAGGTAGGGTCCTTGAGGTCGTCTTCTTCTTCCATGTGTTGTTCCTTCTAGATGATATGATCCTTGAGATGTGATGGATGGTCCTCCTTGATGCTCTTTGTTTTCCTTGATTATCTCCTTGTGCTCGACCCTTATGTATTATTCCTCAATTGGATGATCTTCAAGCTGCCTCTTGTTGTTGTTGTTGTCACCTTCGCTTTTATACCATTTTGAGAAATCCGGGGCAGCGAAATTAGGATGGTTTCTCTAGCTTTGATAACTTCTTGTGATGTTCTTTTACTTAACTTGATATACGTGTAGTAAACTTCTTATCTTGATTATTATAGTGTTCTTTTATCATCAAACAACTACCAAACGATGAAGATCAATGAGACAAGAGGACACAAAATGTAAGCTACTAGCCAAGGCCAAAACCTCTCCTCTTGAGAGGAAAACTCGCAAAAATTCTTCTCTTCTTATTGAATCTTCAAATGACGAATTTTAAGACCTAAGACCCTTGACAAAGACCCCTCCAAAACCAAGTCAACCTTTTCCTTGATCAACTTGCTTCTCATAAAGTCAACCCAAGTCCAACTTGCTTCACAACTGCAACTTCTCCTTTGACCATAATTTCGGACATGCAATTTCTTACTGTAATTCTTGGCCTTCTTGCAAAAATCCTAGTTCACATGTGTGGTAGGAGTATGGTGGAATATGTCTCTTTTCTCCTTCGCTTAGTGAGCTTCCCCTTCCTTGATGATTCAACCTTCAATCTTGATGCTTTTTAATGCTATATTCAACGCCTAGATGTGATTGCAATTCGGTCTTGCTGCAATTTAGTGATGCCCTAATTCCTTTCACAAATGTGGGAGATTTAGCCCTAATATCATTCCTTTAAAACTTTAGCTTCTCTTCTCTTTCCTTCGCTAGACTTTTAGACAACTCTTCTTGGATCAAACTTCTTCTTTTGTATAATTGAATGTGTTATGTGTGTCTCCAAATGCGTTCAAGTGCTCCCTTATATAGAGGCTTCTCATGGTAATCAAATAGCCCTTATGAGGTGGACTTGTCATCCCTTGAAGGCCGACTTGTTGTAGCTAGGCTGATTTGAACTTGGAGGGTTTTCATATATGACAATGACTCTATTGACTTAACTCTATGACAAACCCTAGAAGCACTCAATGGGTGCTTGACCTACAAATAAATTGACCTTGAGCATGAAACTCATGCTACAAAAATAATAATACTAATTTTTCTTTCTTTTTACAATCAACAGGAATTAAGAGTACATTTTGTATTTATGATGACCGAACCTAGTTACATTCAACCTTCAATCTTGATGCTTCTTAATGCTATATTCAGCTCCTAGATGTGATTGCAATTCGGTCTTGCTGCAATTTAGTGATGCGCTAATTCCTTTCGCACATGTGGGAGATTTAGCCCTAATATCATTCCTTTAAAACTTCAGCGTCTCTTCTCTTTCCTTCACTAGACTTTTAGACGACTCTTCTTGGATCAAACTTCTTCTTTTGTATAATTGAATGTGTTATGTGTGTCTCCAAATGCGTTCAAGTGCTCCCTTATATAGAGGCTTCTCATGGTAATCAAATAGTCCTTATGAAGCCGACTTGTCATCCCTTGAAATCTGACTTGTTGCAGCTAGGTTGACTTGAACTTGGAGGGTTTTCATATATGACAATGACTCTATTGACTTAACTCTATGACAAACCCTAGAAGCACTCAATGGGTGCTTGACCTACAAATAAATTGACCTTGAGCATGAAAGTCATGCTACAAAAATAATAATAATAATTTTTCTTTCTTTTTACAATCAACAAGAATTAAGTGTACATTTCGTATTTATGATGAGCGAACCTAGTTACATTCTTTAACACAAGGCGTTGATAGAGAATCAAACAGGAAAGAGAATTAAAGTTTTCAGGTCTGACAATTGTGGAGAATATACCTCAAATGAGTTTGTTGACTTTTGCAAGGGCGCTGGAATCAAGAAAGAGACTATTGTACCATATAATCTAGAGCAAAATGGTGTCGCTAAAAGAAAGAACAGGCCTATCATGGAAGCTGCCTGAGTAACGTTACATGATCAAAAGCTGCCAACATTCCTTTGGGGAAAAGCTACAGATACAACGGCGTATGTTCTATACAAGGTTCCTCATCAGGCCCTGGATAACAAAACTCTAAAAGTGTTTACAGGTGTGAGGCCGATATTGGTCATCTAAGGATATTTGGCTGCTTCGTGTATTTTATGTGCTAAGAGATAAAAGGAACAAGTTGGAAGCCACCGAAAATAAAGGTATGTTTGTTGGATATTGTGAAAATTCTAAAGCTTTTAGAATATATATATTTGGTCATAGGAAAATCGAGTTTAGTAGGGATGTAACCTTTGATGAAGACGCTGCCCTTGGAAAAGCAAGGAACCTTCCTTTGCTTCCTCCTATTGAGAAGAAAGATGATGACATTGACCTACTAGAAGGTCTTTCTGTGCCGCAATCCGAGAAGGATATTGTTGATGATCCCATGGAGCCTATGGATCCCCCTCCTTGGAAGATACCTCTTTGGCTTTGTGATACATTACAGAATGCTGAGAGACATGTTCTTGCCAAAGGAATCTTTAGAGAAAGCAAGAAGCCATGCTGGTACTAGGGATATGTTGTAGCTATGAGCTCCATCATATAGGTTGAGCCTACCACTTTTGAAGAAGCTGTAAAGAGTAGGTTTGCAAGGATGCCATAGTCGAAGAATATGAGTCTATTATGAAGAATTATGTATGGGATGTTGTACCGAGATTACCACTTTTGAAGAAGCAGTGAAAGAGTGGGTTTGGAAGGATGCCATTGTCAAAGAATATGAGTCTATTATGAAGAATGATGTATGGGATGTTGTATCGAGACCTAAAGGAAAATATGTTGTGACCTAAAAATGGCTATACAAGATCAAGCATGGAGCTAATGGAAGCGATGTATAAAGCAAGGTTCATGGCTAGAGATTTCTCCCAAAAAGAGGGAGAAGAGTATGATCACATATTTGCACCAGTTGCCCAATACACTACTGTACATTCTATTGTTGCCCTTGCTACTAGTCAAGGATGGACCCTTCACTAGAGAGATTTGAACACTGCATTTCTTCATTGCATACTATAGTAGGAAGCATTTGTTGAGCAACTCAGGGATTTGAAGTGAAGGACAAGAGGAATTATGTTTGCAGGTTGAAGAAAGCTCTATATGGCTTGATGCAAGCCGTAGAGCTTGGTATGCACACATTGATAGTTACCTTGTGAAGCTTGGATTCACAAGTGTTGAGAAATCTGAGGCAAACAGTTAGTGTTATTATTTAACTTGATTTCTTTTTTATCCTTGACATTTTCTTGTGATTTATATTAGGATATTATCATCATTATTTAATTTTGTTCTGTTGATTTCTGGTAGCATCGAATGTGCTCTAAGTTTCAAAATTTGCAAGGAGGCTTAGACACATGCATTCTTCAATACCCAGAAATTGTTATGGAAAATTCCACCAAGAGACAATTTTATTAAAATAATTAATTATTTTTAATGTGACCCTAAGTCTAAACTTAGGAAATTAAAATAATTAATGGGTATTAATCTAAACTGTGGTGAAACTTCTAGAAGAATATGGAGATAGAGTCCAAATGATTTGAGCCATTGCTTAGAATCTAATCTGGGCCGTTGGTTCTCAACTGGAGGATTATAAGAAGGACGTCGATGGGCATTTGAAAAACACACTAGGCAGATACTCAGTTACCTGAGTAAAATCGATTTTCTCACTGGTCGAAGTTTGGCAAGAGGAAATCAATTCAGAGGGGGAGTTGTAGGTGAGGAGGAGAGAGAGGATAGCAACATCAGTCGGGAGTGCAAGAGCAGAAGATGCAGAGCAGAGAAGGGACACCATAGACGCTGTGACGTAGAGGGACAATGCAGAGGCTGATGCTGGGACTGTGCAGTCCTGACGCAGAAACTGATGCAATGAGACGCAGAGGGGGCAATAGGTCCTCTCCTTGATCAGAATCTCGCAGGAAGTGTGAGAGAATTGCCAGTAAATTTTCTCACAAAGATTTCTCTTCTATTCTGCCGGTTGTATCTTGTACATGAGATTTTTGCTGAAGATTAATAAAGAAACCCTCATTTGCGGCACCGGTTTTTCTGCATTGGGATTTTCCTCGGACAGTTGTCCAAAAATAACTGTCATTGTGATTGTACTTGTGCTAGTATTTTTCCTTGCATTTACTTTCTGCAGTATTTTAATTGTGAAAGCTGCAATAGAATTTATTTCGATATTTGCCATAGAAACACTGTGAATAACTTATTTATGAATTAATAAGTAGAAGAAATAATATCAATCACTATAGTAGGATTTCTATCTAGAAATTTTCACATGTTCATCCCCAAGACATATGCCAATAAGAAGATCACGATGTAAACCCAAGAACACTAGATGTAGGCTGCAAACCAGGGCCAAAACCTCTCCTAGAGAGGAAAACCTGCAAAATCTCTTATTATAGAATCTGTTCAATGAAGACTTCCAAGACCAAAACTTCCAAGTGATGAGCCGACCAAAACCCCAAACCAATTCTTACAAAATGATGACTGAGGAAACTCTAGTTCCTCCAATAGATCTGCATGTGTGAGCTGCCCAAACACAAATTTTCCTCCTTTGCTAGTTTCTACATAATTCGTTCTTCCTTCCAAAAGCTTCACTAGATTAGATCTCATTTCTTCTTCGTATGGATCATATTGATATCACTTGTTGTATATGCTCAAATGAGGAGACCAAGTTCCTTTTATAGGCTTCTTAGACGGTGAATTAGGCCTCTTTAGGCCGACATGAAGAGAGCTGGCTGACCCATTACTTTGAGGCTTCTAGACATGGCTTTTTACATTAAGTATTTTCCTTTTTTGACACATAGGCCCTCCAAGGGCTAGTACATCATGACCTTGACCTTTTGACTTGTCAACAAGACCTCGAGAGCACTCAATGGGTGCTTTGACCTAGGACCACAACATGATGGGCAAGAAACCCTTTTCAACAATAATAATTTTCTTTTTTTGTTTGTTGACAAGTACATTAATAATTACATCAAGTCATGACTCAAGTACAATTATGAAGACAAACACTAGTTACATTTCTCAACAACGAGAAGCAATGCTGACTTGAACCTCTACTTCAAAGTGGTCCAAGGTATGTTTGTGATGTTGGTTTTATATGTTGGCAATTTATTTTGGACAGGTAGTGAGCCCCAGATGCTCGAGTGTAAGAGGGAGACGACTTATGAGTTTGAAATGAAGGATCTTGGGTTGATGCATTTCTTCTTGGGATTATGTGTGGCAAAGACTTGGTGAGATTTTCCTTTCTCAAGGAAAATATGTTGTGAAACTATTGGAAAGATTTCGGATGGTAGAATGCAAGTCCCTAGCCACACTGGTGGAGATGAATTTCAAGAAGTTAGGTGGTGAATTTCAAGAAATTATGTGGATATGCTGCTGGATCTGACTTGGCAAACCCCTATGAGTATCAATAATTGATTGGAGCATTGATGTTCCTAGTGAACACTTGAAAATACTTTTTTTGCAGTCAACACTGAGTCAATCCATGTCTGAGCCTCTTCATGCTCACTGGGTTGCTGCAAAGCACGTGCTAAGATATTTGTTATGAGATATACTGTTGGAGATATGAGGCTACATGGATACATTGATGCTAATTGAGCCAGAAATGTTATTGATAGTAATAGAAAATCAGGATGCTTTAGTTTGGGTTCTGCCATGATATCTTGGATGAGCAGGAATCAAAGGTCCATAGGTTTGAGTACGGTAGAGGCAGTGTATATTGCTGCTAGCATGGCTAACTGCAATGCAGCTTGGTTGAGGAAGCTCTTTGGAGAGCTATTTGATCAGGTTCTGGATATGACAATGATATATTGCGACAACAAGAGTGGGATCCGATTAGCAAAGAATCTCATGTTCCATGACAACACCAAGCATATTGAGATCAGGTATATTTATATTCGAGATATGGTGTAGAGAAGAGCAGTGAGACTTCAACACATTTTGACTGATGAGCAGATAGCAGATATACTCACCAAGGCTTTGCTGAAAGGGAAGTTCTTGGTCTTCAGAGAGCAGCTTGGACTGATGGATACGACCTTCTCAGGTAAGAGTCCCGGTTGATCGAGGACACTGAGCATGTTCTTCTCCCCTATTTGAGTTCACAGGGAGAGGAGTTGAGTCTGAGAGCTCCTGGGGTTGAGGGAACTTTGGACAATAGGATAGTATGTGATCCTTAGCTTGCATGGTAAGTCGTACCCTGGGTATTGTTGAGAAGTAGGATAGTCTGTGATCCTTACCTTCCACGGTAAGTCGTATCCTGTCTATTGTCTCTCTTTTTGTCTTGACAGAGTATACCCTAGTTGGCATCCTACGCACAAGCTGGGCTTGTTGGGATTGTTTCCCACCCATCTGTCGAATGGGAGTTGACTACTTGAGTTAGGTGGGATCCTTACCATTTATGGTAAGTGGTATCCTGCTCAAGTTATGGGATGCGAGTGTTCTACCACTGACCCTTGAGGGTCAAGTTGGGAAGATCAGTAGACAATAGGATAGTCTGTGATCCTTACCTTCCATGGTAAGTCGTATCCTGCCTATTGTCTCTCTTTGGTCTTTACAGAGTACACCCCAGTTGGCATTCTATGCACAAGCTGGGCTTGTTGGGATTGTTTCCCACCCATCTGTCCAATGGGAGTTGACTACTTGAGTTAGGTGGGATCCTTACCATTTATGGCAAGTGGTATCCCGCTCAAGTTATGGGATGCGAGTGTTCTACCACTGACCTTGAGGGTTAATTTGGGAAGATCAATAGACAATAGGATAGTTTGTGATCCTTACCTCACGGTAAGTTGTATCTTGTCTATTGTCACTAGTCAATATGATAGAGTGTGATCCTCACCCTTGTGGTAAGTCGTATCTTGCCTATTGTCCTTGGATAGAGGGTGGTAAGTTGAGCTCCCCTATGATGTCTTCTTCTTTTGGATTCGAGAGTGTTCTACAGATGAACCAAGATGAGCAGAGATGAGTATAGATGACATTTGACTTGTTGATGGCAAGACGTTTTAGATGGGACATATGTTGCAGTCGGGAATTTCGCCCTAGCTAAGAGGGAGTGTTAATTTGCTAGCTTAGGGACAAATTCCCTCCTTTGGACAACCTCCCACATTCGGAGAAGACCCTCTTTGCCCTTGGAAGAATTTAATTTGGTCAAGGAAAAATATAGTTTTAATGTGAAAATCGACATGTTCACAAAAGTTCCGGTCGCCCTAAAGACAAAATTGGGTATGAAAAATCTCATATAAATGCAAGTCAAGTCAACCATATTTGGACAGACTTCACACACATCTTCTTCTCTTGGAGGTTTGTACAAGTCTGAAATCGCAGGTCTTCTTTCACGCAGGCGAGTAGGAGAGAGCATTTTAGATTTGGCTGAAATTTGTCTTTGACCAGCCTTTGAACAGTGTTGACATTTTGGTGTTTGGGAATACTTTGAATTGGTTTGACTTCAATTTTGGATCTGTTTTGGGAAGCCACATTCTTTGGCACAAAGATTGAGGTTTTCTGGGCAGTTTGAGTTCTGTTGACCGCAGAATTTGACCTCTGAAATCTGAAGTTGACCATAGGAATCTTCTATGTCCTTTGAAGGAGTTGTTTGGGACTGTTTTGACCAGCTTGGAAGGCTGAATATTTTGCCTGCTGACCAAGCTCTTTTGGAGGAGCTTGACCATTGACTTGTGGACTGGTTAGGGCATCTTTGACTGCTGTTGACTGTGGCAGAATTGCATACTTTGACTTGTTTTCCAGATTTGACTCTGAGGTTCATCTATTGGATATTGGTAATTGGATATTGGTTGGTTGATCTCTTGAATGGTCAAAGTGCTGATTTTGACTCTTTTGTTGATGAATTGAATCATTGTATCTCTCTGCTGAACATTTTATGACTATCTAATAAGAAGAAGAATTTGAAAGGGTTTTCCCCCTTGTGGGGTTTTTCCCTCGTCGTTGACCAAATCTCATGTCCCTTATTGCTCTTGATTGTCTTCTTTTGTACACTGCAGCTACTGTTCTATCTACAATTGCTATTTGTTATTGGAAAATTAAATTGATTTGAAAGTGATTGCTAATTGAAGAAAATAATGGGCTAAAGTGATTGTAACAGCATAAAACAGTTGAAAATGAACAAAGCTAATATTGCCCACTTGCAAAGGACTTAAATGGGTGCCCAGAATTTCTCTGTCTTGACTCTTGACTCAGTTTGACTGGTTAATTTAGTGTCATGAAATACCCTTGTTCTTTCCTCTTCTTATGTACCGTAATCTATTTTCCTTTCCTCTTCTCATGTACCGTAATCTATTTGCCTTTCCCATTATTGTGTGTAGTTGATTTTGATTGTACTTGCCAATCACTTGCTACTTTTCTATCTGATACATTTTGTGACTTTTTCCCCATGAAATACATATCCATCGAAAATCCAGTGGGTACCTCTCATTTCAATGATGGTATCCACTGTAAACTGGATTATTCAGGGCTCAAGGCCAATACAACAATTACATAAAGCTCAACATGTCACTTGTGGGAATTTATTGTGGTTGGGGAGGAAGACACTCCACTCTCCAGGCTGGACCTAATTGACAATACATTCCGTGACTTCTTTGGATTGTCTTCAATCTTGGTGGAAAGACCTTTAAAAGTTTAATCTAATGAGAAGGGGAACAATAAGTGAGGTAATGATAAGTCACCGTCTAAACCTGCAGCAGCTGTAAATAAACTTTTGAAGGAATATTTCATGAAAATCAGCTTCAAACAAAACAGAGCCTTTGGTGTGATTTATCTTGCGGCTTGCCTCCGTTTTTTCCTTGATCAACATTCCTAGATAAAGTCTTAATTTTGTTAATAATTGTATGACTGTTCACGAATACATGGAAATTCTATCTAAAGAGGATATCAGTCTGATGATGTTTACTCTGTTCGAACTCCGTCTTGCCAGTAGTGAGCGTAAGCTATGGCACTTGGAGTCATACAAGTCCCATTTAGCAACATATCCTTATGTAGTAGTGGTGGTAATAATAATTTCTTGTTTCACAGTTAGTCATGATAATGTTTGAATTTTCTGGAGTTTGAACTGTGTGAGTTTTTCGGGATGTTCTGTCTTTGAGTAAGTAAATTTGTTAATGTCCAACTGATGATCACAAAAATAGGCCAATGGTACTGAAGAAGAGCACAGTCAACATGACTACAACATCTCCTAAAAATTTGCTAAAATTAGATATAGAGAGAGAAATCAGTGGTAGTGCTGCCATGACACGTATATAAGTGACCGTGGTATAATACAAAATACTCAGTAATCTGTGGCACGATACAAAATAACAATGGCCTGCCAAAAGGGAATGAGTGAGTGATATGGTAAGGTCTGGCAATTGCGAGAGAGGCGAACTGGGTACAAATTCGTTTTCCAAGTCCCCTGGGGCCAGCAGTGTATCCGACTGTGGAGTGTCCCAGGTGGAGTGATAGGGACACTCCACCTGTCATTAGGGAGAAGTAAGCTGAAAGATAGGAAAGAGTGCACTGTGGTTATGGTTATAAAAGATGCAAAATAAAATATTAGCCACTGTGGAGAATTGGCTAAGTTTGTAGCAATCTTCATGATTTTTATTATCAGGGTGTTTTTATAATTTGAGTGGTTCCTGAATGACACGTGAATAGTAATAGGGAGCTGATGCAAGGATTCTGCATTGGTTAAAACTGATTAAGTGTTTTGAATTGTAGGAGTGTTCTGTGATAGCTGACTTAGAGATTTGGTTATGGAATGTGTCAACTATATGTTCTTTGAGCCAGGTTTTGATCATAGTTTTAAAACTTGGCCGGTCTGACTTGGAATCAGCCTTGTTGACTGAGCCATACCCCTGCCCAGATCGACTAGGTCAATTATCCGGTTCAGCGGTCAGTCCATCACTAAACCGGTTGAGTTGGTCACCGATTCGGCAGGTTTGGTAATGGCTGGACCGACCAAACCTGACTTATACCGGTTGGTCTCGGCGGTGAGAAAAAAGGCGGGCTAAGCTTACTGGAAATCATTTTTTTTTGTTTAAACTATTTCCTAGGCCCCCTACCCTTCTCCCATGCTTATAAAGGTGACCCAATCTCCTCACATTTCCTCACAACTATCTCATTGCATTTATTTGAGCATTTGTGAGGAGTTTGTGAGCAACTTGAATTGGTTTTTGGAGCAACATTGAGGAGTTTCTTGGGCGATCTTTGGAGCGACATTGAGGAGTTGGTTTTTGGAGCAGCATTGGTTATTTGTTTTTGTTTTGATCTCTCTATATATTACATGTATTGGACAGTGCACTCAGTGACAATATATATAATATATAATATATATATATATATATGAGCATGCTTTGATAAGTGTTGTCTTCTCTCTATTATTCTAATGCCTTGAGTTTGGAACAATTTTTTAAGATTCTACTAGCTTGGAACCGATTCGGCCGAGTTGGTCCGAGTCAAGGCCTCACCGAGTCGACTAGGCCAGTGAACCAGTTCGGCCGGCCGGGTTATTAATGAGTCGACCGAGTTATCTAACAACTCGGTCGGCTCGGTCGAGTCCGAGCCTACTCGGCTGTGTTAGATGACAGTGGCCCGTAAATAAAAAAAAATATCAATTTTTTAATTTTTTTTCTCGTTGGAGGACTCCAAGGTTTTCACAATGATGCTTTAATGGTTTTTTGTCCCAAAATAAGTTTATCTCGCTTGTTTAGGTGGTATCACATATGTAGTAGAGATTCCTTAAGGGATAGCTTCATTCTTCTTCAAAACCTTCCTGTAGGTTCTTTGCCCCTTTCTTAAAGCAAACCTAACTTTGTGGCCTCAACCTTGGCCCTCCAAAGATGAGCATCAAGCCTTGAGTTGATTCCACGTGATGCTACACCCCTTGATGAGCCTCCAAACGCTAAAACAATAAACTTAAAAGCTTGGACGTTGGACTATTTGATGATATGTCCAAATGGACTGAAGATGCCCCCTGGCTGGCCTTGACCCTATTTTGGTGGATGGTGCCTTCTTCCAAAGCATAGATGAAGATGGTTATCATTGAGATGACTTAGGAGAGCTAGCACATCCCTCTTTGATGCCAAATGCTTACCCTTAGGGGTGCCATGTCACTCACATGTTTGAAAAGGGTGACATAGGGTCTCTGCTAGCTGACATCATGGTGGAGGATGCACCTTTTGAAGATGTACACATGCACTTTGGGACTTTCTTGGAGTGAGGAACACTCTTGGACCCTTGTATTAGTTCTTTGATGACTTATAATCTATTTTGGAGGATAACGCCATTTCTAGCCTCCTTGGTTATGTGTTTTTGTTTTGATCTCTATATCATCACCATGTATGTATTGGACAATACACTGGGTGCCATTTTGATATAATGGATATATTCATGAGCCTACTTTGATCATATGTTGTCTTCTATCTATATTCTAATGCTGTGTGTTTGGAAAACATGAATGAAAATCTTTAAAATTATGTTTTTTTATAAAAAAATAAATATTAATGTATTTTTTACAACGACCGAGTCATTGAAATCGAGCCGACCGAGTCGATACCGAGTCGATACCGAGTCGATACCGAGTCGGAGTTTTAAAATATTGCTTTCAAGGCATAATCCTTGATGCCATTCTTGTCCAAGACCGCCATGATCTTGGTCTTCCAGATGACAAAGTTGGATGCTCCATCCAATTTGTCGTGATCCCTCAATCCATTGACTGCAATCTTTGCTCAAACAAGTATAGAACATCCAAGACCGCCATGATCTTGGTCTTCCAGATGACAAAGTTGGATGCTCCATCCAATTTGTCGTGATCCCTCAATCCATTGACTGCAATCTTTGCTCAAACAAGTATAGAACATGATCTTTTCTCACTCTCTTGCTGCTGCCCCAGAAAGACTCGAATCCGGATTTTTCTCACTCTCTTGCTGCTGCCCCAGAAAGACTCGAATCCGGATTTCTTTGGCGCTAGAAATCCTCTAAGGAACAAGTTTCTTCTAGGAAACTTGTTCCTTCACAGAAATCCTTCTGCCAAATAATGTCAAATCACTCCTTCTCCAATCCTGCTTTGCTACTGCTCAGCAACCTGGACCCAGATTTCTTTTGGCAGGAAATCCGTCAAGGCAGTGACTCCCTCCACCTCGGTTTCGTCTCCACAGACATTGTTCTGCAACAACAACAACAATGTCCCACCAACACCACAGATCAAATTTACACTGCTTCTATTGCCCCGACAACTGACTGATCTGACCCCCTCAGGCTTTGCGCTGGCCCAGAGAGCTGACGCAGTCACCATGTGAGCTCCTCTTGGCTACTGCGTCTCCTCCTCCTAGCTTAGAAAGCTAATGCAGGCACTCTGTGAGCTTCTGCTTCACTCCTTCAGCTGCTCCTCTGGCTCTGAAACAATGCTGTCACTCGGGACAGCAGCCTCTTTGCAACAGATTTGCTGGATCTCCCGACTGATGGCTTCATGTCCTATGATCTGCAATGCTATGATACCATGTGAAAATTTCTGAATTTATACAAACAAAAATCCAACTATAGTCATTGGTTTATCATCTCCTACTTGTTATTTCATTCAACGAGTTATTTAATTATAAACAATTATGAAAAACACTGTCTTGGAGTTTAATTTCAGGTTTACATATTTTTCGTAGTATTTTGAAAGTAAATACATATTTATTTTTCTCACTCCATGAACTTACATGACATGGGCATTTTGCAGGTGCTTTGTATCCAGAAGCCAGAGGAATCCATTGATCTATTTATGGTGGAGATTATGCATATGAGGCATAAGTTTGACATAGATACTCATCTGGTTCGACCTTAACCCTTTTATTCAGTTGTTGGTCCCACTTATGCAGTTCCAAATTGTTGCAATCTGTACATGCCTGGTTTGTTCAGGATATAAGCTGCTAGTTTGCATGGAGTCCTGAGATGTAAAGTAAATCATAATTATGGATGTAATATGTATAACCTAAAAGAGATTCTCAAGTATATCATTATGCAGATGGGCTTTCAATTTTGCACTATCAAAATTCTAGTTTTGCAAAATGATCATATGGTCTTTGAAAACATTTTTTAAGAAATCGTGTGAAACATAGATATGCCATATTGTATATAAACTGGCAGTTCTCAAGTGGAAAAGTTGATTATGGATTGGCGGTCGCATCTTTATAAAATGGATTTAGGATTGAGGAGAAAATCCTTAGGAGTATCACTGTTCTGAGTTGTATGTGCTGTTTATAGAGAAAAACTCAGATTGATTGGCAGCATAACCTGGCAGTTCTCGAGTGGAAAAGTTGATTAGGGAGTGGCAGCTGCAACTTTATAAAATGGATTTAGGATAAAGTAGAAGAAAATTTTAAGGACTATCACCCTTCTTAGTTGGATGGTCTGAATCCTGATTATAGTGGAAAAACGTAAGTTAGCATGAATTTGAAACAGACACAGATCCAGATTTGGATCCGGATCAGCATTCGGTGGGAAAACAACCCATACAAAAAACTACATAAATATATATATATATTATATATATATATATTATATATAATATATATATATAAATAGTAAAATAACAATCATAATAATGGTTAATTAGTGATTAATATAAAAAATGCATGTTTCTAAGGACATGACCATTCAAGAAGAGGCACCTGCCTAGGTGTATAAGCGAGCTGTCATTTGAAATCATATCATACTTTCTGTACATTTTTATATAAATATGCTACTTGTCCTATAATGGATATTTATGTATTTCAGATCTTCCAAGTATTCTGCTGTGTATATGAATTTTGTTCATAACATCTGGTATCAGAGCCATCCTTGATCCTGGGCCATTGCCACTAAACCTCTGGTCAAAATTTTGTTGCCCTTGGCAAGATATTTATTGGTTGCTGGCCACACCCAAATTTCAATGGTTCTCTGAATTTTCCAGGTTGTTGATGACAATTGGCCCTTGGCCACTCACAGTTCAGAACATACTGTCTGTTGTGAATGTGAAGGAAACAAGAATTAAAATTTACGGTCCACTGCAAATTCAAGAGCATCAGAACTCTTCGAGGAAACATTTTCAATGCATGTATTTCTCCTGCATGCACTGAACAGAAACAAGTGTTAGTAAATGATAGAAAATCTGAATAATCCATAAGTCAATGACTACTTCCAGTGCAGATCATTGAGGCCACTACTCGAGAAATAAAAAAAAAATAATAACAATTGTAAGTATCACCACCAGCGTCTTGTTTGCGAACAAAAAAAAATGTAGATCATCAAAGAAACTATATCTGGACGAAAACTACGTATGGACCAGTCAATTGTTATTATGTATGAAATTATCAGAGAAAAAGTAAATTGAGGCGTTTGTGTGCGCAACATTTTTGGCCAAATAAATTATGAGATGGCAAAAATAAAAGTAACAGTTGGCACCCAAGTCAACTATAAACACACATTTGAAGAGTCATATTAAAGTGAGTAGTGTGGTTTACTTAAGGATTGTCCTTAGAATTGCTACAGAATTTCTAAAGCCACCGTTTCGAAATAACTGGAATCGAGTCATCAAAACTCGAAACAAAATAAAAGATTGCAACTGTGAAGTTATGCCGCAGATGGTTTTCTTAAATCACTAACCAGATTTAATAACCGTCGGCCTGTGCAAATACCGCAATTTCCCAAGCATATGATTGAGAATGCTGCATTCACATTTGATTTCAGTTTTTCTGACTTCATAATTTGTTAAAATTGGCAATAGGGCCAAACTCCACCTTGGACAGCTCATATGATGGAGATGATATTTTTGTTGGATTCCTCTTTCCAAGAGGTGTAGGATTGATCTAAAGATCATCTCATTCTGACAAGTATAAATGGAATTATGAATTTATTTCTTCTATGGACAAGTTGACAAGGTCGGTCAGCGATCTAATGTAAGCTCAGAAGCTCAAAAGCCCAAAAGTCACGTCTCTTCACCCACAACGTTGCATATAAATAGGAGCATCTACCTCATTTGGACATTCATCATCTCACACATCTCTCTCTCTCTCTCCTCATCTGATTGGGTCGTACGAATTTCCGGGCAGCCTTCTCCTCCACACCTGGGAAAGTTTGACTAGGGTTTTCTGATTTCTGCATTGACAAAGTTGCAGCAGGTTTGACCAGCATTGACCGGGCAGCGTTTGACCTTGTTTGACTGCAATTTTTGTGGGATTATCTCTGTTTGGGCAGGTCGCATTCTTTGGCAAAGAAGCTGAGGTTTTTTTTGCTGTTTGACCAACGTTGAGCATTGCAAGTTTGACCACAGGTTTGATTGTGCATTGATCAGATTTGACCGATGTCTTCAAGACTGTTTTGGGCTGATTTGGACTGTCTTTGGAGGCCGAATTGACTGGGTTTGACTGAGTTGATTTGGAGGAGTAATTTTGCTGATTTGACTAGCGTTGACTTTCTGGTTAAGGCATCCTGTTGACTGTAGTTTTGCTGGACAGATTTCACTGTGTTTGGGCAAGTGAAATTTGAATATTGTACTCTCTCTCTCTCTCTCTGCTGAACTTTTGAAGAATAATAAGAAAACTTGATGAAAGGGTTTCCCCACATTGGGGTTTTTTATTTTTTCCTCGCATCCTCCAAATATAGTGTTCTCTTGTCTTGGCCTGTCTTCTGCTTTTTATTTATGTTCTATCTGCGTTTACAATCATGTTAACGTGATTGCTAATATGGAAATTGATATTGGGCTAATAAGAAAAATTGAAGTAAATTGATCTTAAGCATAAAACATACCATTGTTATCCAAAATTAACATAATTAAACACATTATAAGGGGAATTAAAAGAATCTTCTCCGATTACAAAGGGTATAAATGAAACGATATCAACAATAAGTTTTAATAATTAAAAGGGAAATGTTGATAAATATTTTACAGCTTGGTTAAGATTGACCAACAATTACCAAAAAGAAGACTAGATTCATAGGGGCTCCAGTTAAAAATCGTGACGTTTCTTGAGGAATTAAAAGTATTAAAATAAAAATCAATTTTTAGTAAGTTATATATATATTATATATAAGTATAAAAAACAGATTATAATGTAAGTGCTCAAATTTTATACTTTAAAAGTATATATATATAAGTGGAAAACATAATTTGAGATTGTTAAGAAAAAAAGATAAATTATAAAATATATATTTAGGAAAGTAAAGTTATATAAGATATATAAAAATTGATAAGATTGAAATATATATTACATTATTATATAACTAGAAGGAGTTATAATTAAAAGTGATTGAAGGATTAATAAAAAGTTAAAGGGGTTGCCTTCAAAACCCTAAGCTCATTCTAAAAAAGAAAAAAATGGAGACCGGTAATGAAAGATTTCCTTAAACTTTTAGTACATGTGTTAGTCCACTATTTAAAATGAAAGGATCATTTGCAGGAAGGGATATATAATCTCTATCGATCCTAGTAAAGATAGTAATTATGTTAGTACTGAATTTGCTAACCAATTAGTGATTCCTAAATCGAATATAATTGAAATGATGGATTCGACGAGTAACAAACAATATGGTGTTGAAATATGTAACTAGGTTTGGTCGTGATAATAACGTGTAAATCAAGCTTTTATATATTTAATGAAAAGATAAATAAAACTATTAGTTATTTCTTGAGGCATGGGTTTCATGCTTAAGGCTATTTGATTTATAGGTCAAGCACCCATTGAGTGCTTTTAGGGCTTTTCATTGAGTCTACAAGTCAATTGAGTCATTGTTATGTATGGAAGACCCTTTTGGGCATGTTACATATTGTAAAGAAAAAATATGTAAAGTTGGAAGGTTCAAATAGACCCTCCAAGATCTTGTCATCATCAAAAGAACAAGTCGGCCTAGAGACTGTTGATTTTTGATGTACCTTGGACAAGTGGTTTCCCATGGGTTAGTCTCTACCTAGGGAAAAGTGTCCAAAATGATTCTTTTCCTAAGTGTGACTTGATAAAGTGAAAGTGACTTTATAAGTGGTAAAGTCAATGTTAAATTATAAAGTGAAAAGTGACTTTAGACATAAAGTACAATGTGGGTACTTTATTTAATGGGTGAGTTAAAAAAT